>JAQQSU010008282.1:0-12996 GCA_028627135.1 Pseudochirops cupreus | reverse complement strand
TATTATATATTTCATAAATATTATATATTTATATTTATTATATTATTATAATATATTTTATTATGTTTATATATAAATATATAATATATATTATTATATTTATATACAATTATAGTATGTATAATTTATATATTTTAATATATTTTTATAAATATTATATATTTATATTTAAGAATATAATATTATATATAGAATAAAGTATATTTAAGAATATAATATGTGTTTCTACTTGTATTACCAACATCCCAAGGTTGTTGGGAGACAAGTGAACTGTATTCATCCACATCTCAAGGGTAAATCAGATCCTAGTTCAGATTCCACTTTCTTCAGCAAAGCTCTTCTGACCATCCCAGTCTAAAGTCACTTCCCCTTTCCAGAGCTTTCAAATGATATTCCAAGCTACCTACGACAAATCAGACCTTAACAGGAATCTATTGTGCAACATTCTCAACACAAGGTTATCTACCTCCTACCTGAAAAACTCCAGTAAGAGAGAACTCATTTCCTCATGAAAAAGCCCATTCCAATTGGGGGCAGCTCTAACTGTTAGGAACTTTTAAACTTATTTGCACCTAAAATCTGCCTCTTGATGATTTCCATGGGTTAATCCTCATCCTGTCAATACCCTTATAGAAGTTACAGTCTATGTGACTAGCTGGTCTTCATCTCTACATCTCCAGAGCCTAATCCATGCTTTTGTATCCAGCAGGCCCCTAGCAAATGTCCACATTCATCTTTTCCTTCTATGCCTGGGGCTTGTCTTTGTCATCCAATGCCTCTCCTCTCCACACTCTATGCCACCCACTGTGATCAGTACTTTCCAATACTAATCCAATACTCTAAACAGGCCAACTTTCTCAGTGGCTTGTGGACACACCACAAGGAAGTCCTTCTCTTTGCCACTGCTCCAATTGCCTGGAACAGAAATGGCCACCACACTAATTCTCAGACCTAGCCAGCCAGGCTCACTCATCCTTCAAAGCTCAGGTGGCATCTCCTCTGCAATGACTTTTATGAATCACGTGGGTGGAACTGTTCTCTCCCTCCTCCCCATTTTCTTAGATTAACCTTGTCTGGATCTCTCCTTTGTCCTACTTTGTCTCACAATTGTTTTGTGTGGAGGCCATATCCCTCATTGTCACACAGAAAGGTCCTTGATGAAGCCTAGGTCATTTGTCATCTGTATAACCTCAGTACCAAGCACAGTATTTTGCACTGAGATGCCTAGTAAGATGGCTGAATTGAATGCTTCTTCCATGAAGCCCTCCCTAACTAAAGCAATTACCCAGATACAAGCCCTACTCTGCATCTCACCATTTGCACCCTTCACCTCATCATTTTAATTATGAGCTAAAAAGAAAGCCCTCAAAGAGCTTACATCCTAATGGGGAAAGACAACACATAAAAGGTAGCTGAAAGGGGGGATTTGAGGAATTGGGGGAGAGAGTGTGGAGGTGCATGATAGAGAAAGAAGTCCATAGAATCAGGAATGGAGCCCAGAAGAAGAATAAGGGAGTGAGCATGGCTGGTCTGGACACTTTTCCATAAAATGTTGGTTCCAGGGAAACTAACCAATCAGAGGAAGAAGCCCCGGGGACAGAGTGACCTTCCAAGGTGTAGAGGCTGTTGGGTCATGGTGGAAAGTCAGGGGCAGGGTCCAGAGAGAAATTTAGGAGCAAGAATCAAAAGTCTCTGAACATCACAGCAGAAAGCTGAACTTAAAGATCTCGAAGAGAAGAAAAAAAAGAGAAAGACAGATGCACAAAGAGAGAGAAAAGGCGAGAGAGACAAAAATTACAAAGAGAACATAAAGGCAGAAGTCTGGCTCCTTCCTCTTAAAGCTGGTGGAACAATTAATGAAAATGCTTTGACTCTAAACATGCTACTTCCTCCTCAAGATTCCTTTTCACACCTCCTGCTCCTGCATGGTGACACCAGACAGAAAGCCTTAGGACTTCACTCCTGTTCAATTTTGCTGCCTGACACCCTGGGTGACCTTTCTTTGTATCTCAGCACTGAGCACAGTGTCTACACACAGCAGATACAGTAGGCATTTAATACACGTCTACTGATTTATTCGCTGACCTTGGACAGGATGCATTACATCTCACAGACTCGGTGTCCTTTTCAATACAAACGAGGGCATACTTTCCATGCCTCATTTTTGTGAGAATTAAGCCAGAATTTTCTTTGAAAAGTATATAGCAGCACTGTGGAAATAGATGTTGACTCCCTCTTTCACCTCCAAGCAAGGGTAGTGATCATGGGTAGAAGTAATTGGTCAGAGTGATGGAGGGAGGGAAGGAAGGAGGAAGGGAAGAAGCAAAAAAGGAGGGAGGAAGAGAAGTAGGGGAGAAGGAAGAAAAGAAAGGAAGGAGGGAATTAGGAAGGGAGGAAGAAAACAAGGAAAAAAGGAAGGGAGGAAGAAAAGAAGGAAAGGAGGAAGGAAAGACAGTAGAGAAAATGAAAAAAGGAAAGGAGGGAGGGAGGAAGGAAAAAAGGAGGGAGAGAAGGAAGTAGGGAAGAAGGAAGAAAAGAAAGAAAGGAAGGAGGGAAGTAGAAAGGGAGAAAGAAAATAAGGAAAGAAGGGAGGGAGGAAGAAAAGAAGGAAAGGAAGGAAGAAGGGAAGGAGGAAGAAAAGAAGGAAAGGATGGAGGGAGGAAAAAAAGAAGGAATGGGAAGAAGTCATGGGGATATTATTAGGTATTGTTCATGGGAAAACATAAACAACATTCATGCGTAGCGTGGATGGACGGACAGCTCCAGCCATACCTGAGAGAGAAGTTTGTTGTCATCTTCCAGCAGCTTCACCTTTGTTTCCAACTGTCGGATGTAATTGCAAGAAGAGTCTTGAAAGACAAAAAGAGAAAGGGAGAAAACACGTTAACCTTTGGCTGTCCCATCCACACAGAATTTCCACAAGGTATAAGTAAGGTACAAGTGTAAGAACAGAGAGAGCTGGTCCTGGCCCAAAGAATGTTAGGCTTGTGACCTTGGCTGAGGTGGTTCCCTTTCTAGGTATTTTTATCTCCATTTGTCAAATGAGGATTATTTGCCCTTCCCACCTCACAGGCATATTCTAATGAAATGAAAGGATGTTTTTTCAAGTACGTTATTTTAAAATCCAAATTAAGAGAATATTGTTTTTGCTGCCTAACATATACAAAGGAAAATGGTCACAAGAGTCAATGCTGCTGCAGAAATGAACCTCCCCCTAAGATAAGCCTCCCTGCTTCCCCAAAGGTGTGAAGGCCTATACATAATAGAAAGAATCCTGGACTGAGAGCCAGGAGATAGGAGTTGTAGTAGCCCTGGTGCTTTTCATCCATGACTACGTGACTTGTAACAAAGCATTTCACTTTTTTGCCCTTAGCTTCCAAAAGGTTAGACAAGATAGCCGATTTCTTTTTTTTTGCTTTTTGGAGGGCAGTTTGGGGTTAAGTGACTTGCCCAAGGTCACATAGCTAGTAAGTGTTAAATGTCCGTGGCCAGATTTGAACTCAGGTCCTCCTGACTCCAGGGCCGGTGCTCTATTCACTGCACCACCTCACTGCCCCAAGATAGCCAATTTCTAAAGGCTCTTTAAATTCTGACATATGAGTCTAAAGTCTAGAATTCTAAAACCTAATTTATCACTGGCATTCCATAATTCTAACCCTCCCCCCACTTCAAGCTCTGATACTCTCTGACATTCACACCTCTTCTGCCTGTGGCATTCTATGACTTGTGATTCTAAGGTTCCTTCCAGCTCTGGTTTTGTATTTCTTACTATCCCATGATCTCTCTCAGCTCTAGCATTCTATGTTTTAAAATTCTAAGGTACCCTCCAGATCTGACATTCCGTGAATCAATGATTCTCAGATCTATGATTGATCCAAGGCTAAAAAAAGAAACTTACACAAAGGAAAATTAAATCCATTCCCCATCAGACGAGAAAATTTTTTAAAGACTTCAAGTACTTTTTGCAATAAAATTCACAATAGTAGACTAAATGTTCACTTCCCACGTTCCATCGTCTTGTTTTGTCTGTATCCCAATTCGGACCTGGTGAGTCAAGAGCAACATCTGCTGTATAACATCAATGTTGGGACATGCTGAGAGATAAAAAATGTTGTGGGGCTGGGGGGGGGGGGGGGATGATGAAGGAGAGAGGTAGAGAAAGGGAGAAATACATCCTTGGGAATGTCTTTCAAGGAGGAATAAGAGAGGAAGATGGGAAAAGGAAGAGAAAGAAAGGAGAGAGAAATGAAGATAAGGAAGGGGGACAGGGAGAAGAAAGGGAGAGAAAAAATCAGACTAGAAGGCAATAAAACAAGGGGAGAAGGAGGAAACTTTGGAGGAAGGGAGTAACAGAAAGAGAACATTCAGAACTTGAAGGGACCATCACAAAACACATGCAACATTAAAACCAGCAGAGGTTTTAGAGCCCATCTCACCTGACCTCTTTACTGAGTATGAGGAGAAAGAGGAGAAAGAAGAGAGGGATAGAGAGGAAGAAGGAAGAGTAAGCAAAAAAGGAACTACTTCTCCCCCTGAAGCAGGTGAATTTCAGATAATTAGTTCCCAACTTTCTTCTCATACCATTTCCCATTACCAGGGACTACAAAGAAAGACCAGACTATTATGCTAGCTCCACAAGGAATTTGGAAAAGCATTAAGGCTTGGCTTTGGACCATTCCTATGACAAACTGGAAGACGTCAAAAAATAAAAACAAGCAAATAAAAAAAAAGATAGCACATTTGATACATATCAAATGTCCATATGCTGAAAAAAATGAGGAAACAGCTCACATTTCTATAATACTCACTCCCACCAGAAGAGCTATGAGGCATATAGAGAAATATTAGCCCAATTTTAGAGAAGAGGGAAAAAAGCTCAGAGAGACTTATTGACTTGTCTGTGATCACTCAGCTAATAAATGTCAGAGGTGGAATTTGAACCTGGTTCTTTCTGGTTCCTTGTTCAGTAGACTACACTATGACACTTTCCAAGGAAACTTTAGGAAAGGAAAGAGCCAAAGAGGCCACTTAATCCAACTTTCTCCTTTTATGGATGAACCTCAGAAAAGGAAAGGGACCTGCCCAAGTTCAGGGAAGATCAAAGTGTTTTAGTGTTGGAAGGTACCCCAGAGATGATCTCTTCTAATCCCTGAAGTTTACAAATGAGGATACTGAGATGCAGAGAGGTAAAGCAATTTATCCAAGGCCACAGAGATGTAATGCAAAGCTGGACAGGCTCCTGGAGGTTACAGAAGCAGCAAATGGCAGAGTCAAAGATCAAGCCCAGGTCCTCCGACTACAAATCTAGCATTCAAATACATCTGTGTTCCCTATCTTAGAAAGAAGAAAGATATAGAACACAATGCATGTATTCTTGGCCCCCCTTCTTCTTTTTTTTTTTTTAGAAGACAACATAGTATAGCAAAAGAGCCAAGGAAAAGGAGTTAAGAGAGCTCTTTATGCTGACCCTAAGGTATCATACACCTCTGGCAATCCCCTCTTCTTAGCTTCATCTGTAAAATGGGGGTCCCAGTCCTAGATGACTGGCCCCTGTGTTCTCTGACAATCCATGATTTGGTGCAGTCCTCGGGGAGTGATGGAGAGTGGAGGAGGGAAATGGGACTGGGGGAGGGGAGGAAGATGGAAGGAAAGAAGCGGGCCAAATGGGTAGCCTAGCAACTGAGTGTCCCAATGCGAATGACTGAGAATCTGCAACTCCACACAAACAGCTGACAGATCTCTGCTGGTTTTTCCCTTATCAGAAGCCACATTCTCAGAATAGTTCTTCTTTGCCTTTCTGACCTTCACACTATCAGTTTTTTACTTTTTTTTTTAAGCTGGATGAGGCACCTTTCCAAAGGCTTACTTATCCTCCCCACCCAGCCCTGCCCAGGGCAGCCCCACTCCACTCCACACAACCAGTTGGGAGGAATGTGAATGACTCATGAATCTACTCCTAGGCACAGTTGGGGAATTAAATAAACAGGCTTCTCTCTTCCCTGACACCATGCTCCTCTGGCCTCACCCTTGAGGAATGTGGCTGGGGAAGATTTTCCTTTCTCAGACACAAATTGGACAGATGCATTTAAGTATTACCCCTAGAAAGCATAACCTTTCCAGGTACTCCAAGCCCCAGCAACCCCAAAGCCCTTAAAAATGGAGACTGTTTTATACCCCACCACACCTCCTTTACAGCCTCATTTCTGCCCATTCTCAAGCTCCTACCAATGCTCTGCTCAAGCGCCATTTCCTTTAAACAACTTTTCCCTTCCATACACCCTCTCCCAGTTGTCAATTCACCAGGCCCATTGCTGTGTATTTTATATTTGTGTGTTAGAGCCGGCTCACAAAAGATGATCGTTAAAATTGCATTGTGAGCATCATTGTTTTGTTAATTGTCTAGACTTAAGTGATGGAGGAAATACTATTAATGCAGATTAAACTTAAAAGTGTGTCCTGGGAACATTTTTTCTTTAGTGCTGGTTATTAAACATTTACCAGCGCGCCACTGAATATCTTTTGATATATTCATCTTTTAGCATGTCGTATTCCCTAGTAAAAAAATTTTTTGAAGGCAGAGATTGTCTCACTTTTCCATTTTTATCCCCCACAGTGCTTGGCAGACAGACTTAATTAATGCTTATGGGTCAATTAATTGTCATTAACTCACTGTGGCATCTCATTGTGCCTCAGTTTCTTTATCCATAAAATGGAGTTAATAATCCTTGATTTGTTTTTGAAGAATTAAGATGGAAATTAGATTTTGGAACAGTCACTAAAGAGAAGGTAACTGAGTAAAGGACAGTACTGGTTTAAATCTACCTATAACTATTCTTTACTCTTTTCATCATTCACTCACTCTCCCATATTCTCAAAGCCGCCATGATTTTTTTACTCTTCCTTCTCCTTCCTCTCTCATAGGGACAGGGATTTGTGCTGGATCTATGTGGCAGCCAGTGGTGCAGTGGTTAGTGGGCTGGGCCAGGAATCAGGAAAACTGCAGTTTGCTAGCTGTGTGGCCCCTGAAGCTCATTCCCTTCCTCTTCCCTTTACTGTCACTGGGGAGTTCCAGATGAGAAAACTCCCTCCAACAATGCAGGTCAGCACCATCTTGGCCACTACAGAGTCTTAGAGCACTGAAAGATAAATGACTTGCCCACTATGTGTCACAGGCATCTCTTGAATCTAGGTCATCTTCCTGGTTTCAAGGACAGTTCTCTATGGGCTGGAGTATGCTGTCCCTCAATCAGTTTTTTGTTGTTCAGTCATTTTTGACTCTTTTTGACTCCATTTGGGGTTCTCTTGGCAAAGATAATGAAGTGGTTCGCCATTTCCTTCCTCCAGACCATTTTACAGATGAGGAAACTGAGGAAAACAGGGGAAATGACTCTCTTAGAGTCACATAACTAATAAGTGTCTGAGGACAGACTTGAACTCAGGTCTTCCTGATTCTAGGTCCAACAATCTATCACTAGCTGCCCCCCACCCCAATCAGTTCCTGAAATCCTATTCACTCTTCATCTTTTAGATCTGTTTCTTCCTCTCTATGCCCCATTCTGGTACAAGCCTTTATACCAACTACTTTGACTATTACAATAGCCTCTTCTTTCCTTCATTCTCTCTTCCACCTACACTACCTTTCACACCAATGCCAAACTAATATTTCTTACTTATAAATCTGCTCAAAACCCTTTAATGTCTCCTTGCTGGCATGCAATGCCCCCCACAGTTCAGCACTGCTCTATCTTAACACCTTTATGTCCACCTGTTACTAACAAAAAGGACTGCTCGCTGCCTCTGGTGTTTGCCTGACACATACAGCCTCCGTGACCTTGGTCTTGCTGCCCCTTATTCTTCAAGCACCTGCACCCCACAACAGCCTGCTTCTTACCCATCCTTCAAGGCCCAACTCAAATGCTATCTCCACTAGCAAACCCTAATTCCTTTTACTCTTCTTGGTTTATATATCTTTACAACATCATAGATAGTCACATATATATGTAATAGCCCTCCTAGACTATAAACTCCATGAGGGCAAGGAGTATTTCTCATCTAAAGTTTGTACTTTTCTTTACACACACACACACACACACACACACACACACACACACACACACTCTCTCTCTCTCTCTCTCTCTCTCTCTCTCTCTCTCTTCAGATGAGAATAAGTTAATCCCCTTAAAACCTGAGCTCAGAATTTCTTCCCCCTAACTGTTACTAAAAGACAAGTAACTGAAATGTGAGCTATGAACAAGATGTCCTGCAGCAGCAGGATGACCATTAAGATAAATCACTTCTGTGAGCTATGAGAACTGTGCCTACTCTTCTAGAAAAGATGCTGACAGCGCTCAACTCAATTAGTTTTTCTAAATTGCCAGTTCTCTTCTATGGCCCACAAGGAAAGATGACTGCCCATTCTACACTGGCTCAGTCTTTTGTGAGGACTGCTTAGACAGACCGAATGATGGGTTAAATTCTCTCCCTGCTCCTGACCTGCCAGCCAGTGTCCTCTCTCCTCCAGTTCCCTTTGAAATCAGATACATATTATAAATATGAGGTCTCTGACAGGTTTATGGTCAACTTTCAGGTTTGTAGCCATAAGGATCTAGGTCTCAGGTAGCTGAACAAATGCCTCAGAAAATAATATTGGGAGCTCATTTGAGGCAATGACTCAAAGATTTTAGCTTTTGTCTGAGGATCTCAGAGGAATCAAGATTTCAGGTAACACAGGGCAGTGGATAGACGTATATGGCGCTTAAGCAGACCAAAGTATGTTGTCGATAATCACCTGCACAATCGATCAATATTAATCATGATTAGTTAATAATCAATAATCAATTAATCAATAAATTATTATTAAGAGCCTACTATGTGCCAGACAGAATTGAAAGGTGGGGAACCAAGGGTGTAGACTACTGTATATAACATCAGAAATGGCCAATGGTAAATTCTATTGTCGTTCTTGTCTCTTTGTTTTTTTATTCTTTGTTACAAAGGATGCCTTTCATAGTAGGCAAGATGGGAGGAATATATTCAGAAATGAAGAGTCTATAAAAGCAAAAGCTATCAATAAAATGCAGTTCCTTGAATGGTACTAATGACATTACTGAGGAGACAGAAGACCACAAAAGGAGACAAGGCTAGTCACAGAGCTTGATAACAAGAGTCAGAGCCAATAAATGTTACCCTGCCCTCCAGTGCATTTGGGTAAGTTTTTTATGTAGGGACAGCTTAGGCAGTACATTGAACGGAGCCTGGGAGTCGGGATGACCTGCATTAAAATCCAGCCTCAGATACGTCCTAGCTATGTGACTCTGGGAAAGTCCCTTAGCCACTATCTGACACATTGAACAGAGCACTGGTCCTGGAGTCAGGAGGACCTGAGTTCAAATCCGACCTCAGACACTTAACACTTACTCACTTACTAGCCATGCATCCTTGGGCAAGTCACTCAACCCCAACTGCCCTGCCTTCCCTCCTCCAAAAAAACGAACAAACAAAAAAATGAAAACCTTTATTACAATCAGACCTAATCCAAAGTGGAATTGGTTGTCTCAGGAGGAAGCATCATCAGACAACTCTTCAAGCATAGATCGAAGGATCATTTTTCAGGGATACTGGTAGCTCTTGCTTCAGTTGAGGGAATGGACTCATAAATAATCTCTGAAGTCATGTACAGTTCTGAGATTCTAGGAAAAATTATAGGGCAAATAGCATGATTCACTCCACAGGAGGAAATATAAGTATGGCTCAGCATCCTCTAAAAATCTAGGCAATTATGTTTCCGATACAGTATATCTTTCTCAAATCCTGGACCCCTGAATCCCTAAACACATAAAGCAAAATCCTGTAATGCCATTGCACCCAACTCGTGAGACAGCCTCTTATAATTTTAAGGAGAAACATGTTATGCTTATATTTCTGTCTTTACAATCCTAAATTTGTGCTGCATTTTTATACTTTGCCAAGACTTTTCACAAACAATTTAGGTAACATTGGAATTAGTTTTTCTTTTAATGATTCACAGAATTCACTAGTAAAAGCATCTGGTCCTGGGGTTGTTTCTTTGGAAGTTCATTTGTAGTTTATTCAATTTCTTCAGTGATTGAGTGATTTAAATTATCTAATTCTTGTTCTATAGTAAAAATCATCAGTCTTGTTGACATAATTGGGTCAAGTCATTTCTTATAATTTCCTTTATTTTTTCTTCATTTATTATGAGTTCTTTTTCATTTTTGGTATTGGCAATTTGGTTTTCCTCTCTAATCAAATTAGCTAACAGTTTGTGTTTTTACTAGGATTTTTTTAAAAGCAGCTCATATCAACTTAACGAGATTTTTTTATTGCATTGTTTTTTAACACTATTTTTTATAATTTCTGTTCTTGTATTTGGATGGGATATTTTGATTTGTTGCTTTTCTAATTTATTTTCAGTGGCTTACCCAATTTACTGATTTATCCTTTTTTCTTTTGCTGATGAGGTCGTTTAGAGGTATAAATTTTCCCTTAAAGACTTCTTTGCTTCCATCTCAAAAGTTCTGGTATGCTGTCTCTACGCTGCCATTTTCTTTAATGAAGTTTTCTATGGTTTTCAGGATTTGTTCTTTGATACACCAATTCTCTAGAATTAAATTATTTGATCTCCATGTGATTCCTTCTCAAAGGCTCCTTATTGATTTTAATGATTGTGCTGTAGTCTATAAAAGATATGCTTAAAATTTCTATTTTTCAGCACTTGGTTATGAGATTTTACGGTCAGTTTTTTATAAAGGTGGCATGAGAAGCCGACACATGTATAAGCTCCCAAACTTTGTTTTTGCTCCCAAACTCTCATGTTATTTCTAATTTCATTTCTTTTCTCCTGCTTCCTTTCTTCCAGCTACCCTTAGAGTCCTGTAGTCAAGCCATTGTGTTCTCTGAAGCTACCCAGGCTTATAGCTGTTGTGTGCCCATTATCTGGTTAAAAGTCTATCTTCTTTTGGTTTTATTTCTTGGGCCTCTCTTAAGCCACAGATTTCTTTGTTGTATTCAGTGTTTTCTTCTATTAGTCATATTTTCAGCCTCAGTTGTGAGATTGGAACTTGGTGCTCAGACCAGTCTACTCCAGTCCTCTTGGATAGGTTGGATAGACCCTGTTTGGTCTTGTCCTTTTGGTAGTCTGGATGCCAATGCTGCTGCCAAGGTGAATGGGGTATATGGCATTAGGTCTGCCTCAATGCTTGTTCTGCTCTGGGTTCTGGCCTCATCTGGTTTGTTTTCCCTTGTAAAATCCCTAGACAGGACTTGACTTCTTTCTCTGCAGTGGCCCCGACAGCCCCATTGGGATGCTACAGATCACACTGTTCTCAGGCATCCTACCCAGATAACCACCTTTTCACCAGCACTTGAGGGTTGAATTGGTCCTCTCCATCTGGTCACATCTGGGCCCTGCCCCTCTGTACATATCCAATCCACTAACAAATTTTGTCATTCATACTTTCCTAAAAATCTCATTTACAAGTTCCCTTATCTCTATTCACACAACCACCACCCTATCTCAAGCCCTCATCACCTTGAGCAAGAGACTTCAGTTATCCCTTCCACATCTCAACTTTCCCCATCTTAGTTTCAATATATCCTGGGTCGGCCTAAGAAATTAAATGGGAATTTTGGGAGAGTTATGCAGAAGCCAGAAGTTTAGAAACTTAGAAATACTCACGTATTGTATACTATTAGCCCAAATTTCATAACAAGGTACTGTAAACATCCCATAAAAGAAAAAGAATTTTAAAAATTCAGACTTCTTCTCTAGTACAAAGGGAAGGCCAGACATTTTTACTCGGATTTTCCAGATCTCAGTATATTCCAGTAGCTCCCTATTATCTCTCTAAGATCCAATATAAATCCTTGGTTTGGTATTTAAATTCCTTCCCCACTGGCTCTCTCCTACCACTGGGCTCTTCTTGCATTCTGCTCTTTTCTGCACTTTCTCTCTCTCTCTCTCTCTCTCTCTCTAACACGGTCACACTGGCTCACTTGCTATTCCTTGAACATGAAAATTCCTGCCTTTAGCCCAGTGCCTGTCACTTATTATATGCTTAACAAATGTTTGTGGATGACTAACTCCATGTCTTTGTATTGGCTGTCCCGAATACCAAGAATGCTCTCTCTCCTGGCTTTCTCTTTTTAGCATCTCTGGTTTCACTCAAATCTCACCTTCTGTTGGAGGCCCTTCTTGGTCCCCAGGCCTTCCTTCCTCTCTCAGCTTACCTTCCATCTACACAGCATATATTTTGTTTGTAACTAATTATTTACAGGCTGTCTCCTCCCATCAGAAAGTAAATTCCTTGAGGGCAGGGAGAATTTTTTTGCCTTTCTTGTATGCCCAGCTCCTACCACAGTGCCTGGCACATAGCAAGCAGTTAACGCTTGTTGACCGACTTCACGGCAACATATGGGCACAGGACATAGAAGGAACATGAAGATTTTTGAGTAGAGAAATGGTATCAGTCAAGAAACATTTCTTAGGGGTGCCAGGGCATTGTTCCAGGGACTCGGGATGCAAAGACGAAACTGAGAAGCTCATGCCCTCCAGGAGCTTATATTGTGCTTTGGCAGACAAAGACACAAATACGGCTATAACCCAAATATATGCAACATAGACATGAGGTAACGTGCAGGGGAAACTGGAGGAAATGAAGAAAGCCTTCATCTCGATTCTAAAACACGGGTTCTTTTTTTTTTATGGGTAATTTATTTTTTAAATTTTTTAAATTTATTTTATTTGCTTTTAGTTTATAAGATTCAATTCCACAATCCCTTGCGTTTCAGATTTTCTCCCCTCCCTTCCCCCACTCCCATGGTGGCATGCAATCATGTATAGGATCTGCAAATACTTTCACATTGTACAATAGTGTGGTTATATAGAAGGGTTGTAACCAATGAGTGATCACTGGGGAAAAAGAAGCAAAACCAAACATGAAAAAGAATGATAGCATGTTTTGCTTCAGTCTCCAT
>JAQQSU010008281.1:0-12996 GCA_028627135.1 Pseudochirops cupreus | reverse complement strand
ACCTTTTAAAGTATCGTCCCTTCCTATTTAATTGATCCTGTGCCCTCTATGTACACATATATACACATACTCAGATATGTGTTCATACACATATATAAACCCTCCTACATAGACATATGTGTATGTATACATATATATACATTTGTATTCCCTTCACCTGTCCTCATACTGAGAAAAGTTTCATAAATTACAGTTATCGTTTTTCCATGTTGGCATGTAAAAAGTTCAACTTTAATAAGTTCCTTATGATTTCTTTTCCATGTTTACCTTCTCATGCTTCTTGTATTTGAGTGTCAAATTTTCTTTTCAGTTCTGGTTTTTTCAGCAAGAATGTTTGAAAGTTGTCCACCTCACTAAATGACCATATTTTCCCCTGGAACATTATACTCAATTTTGCTGGGTAGGTGATTCTTGGTTTTAATCCTAGCTCCCTTAATCTCTGGAATATCATATTCCAGGTCCTTCAGTCCCTCAGTGTAGAAGCTGCCAGATCCTGGGTTACCCTAATTGTGTTTCCATAGCATTCAAATTGCTTCCTCTTGGCAGCCTGTAATATTTTCTCCTTGATCTGGGGACTCTGGACCCTGGCTATAACACTCCTAGGAGTTTTCTTTTGGGGATCTTTTTCAAGAGGTGATTGGTGATCTCTTTCAAGTTCTATTTTGCCCTCTGGTTCTAAAATATCAGGGCAATTTTCCTTGAGAATTTCTTGAAGGATGCTTTCTAAGTTCTTTTTTTGATGATGGCTTTCAGGTAGTCCAGTAATTTTTAAATTGTCTCTCCTGGATCTATTTTTCAGGTCAGTGGTTTTTTCAAGGAGATATTTCACATTGCCTTCTATTTTTTCATTTGTTTGGATCTGTTTGATAGTATCTTGATTTCTCATAAAGTAATTTGCTTCCATTTGCTCTACTCTAATTCTGAAGGAATTATTCTCCTCAGTGAGCGTTTGAGATTCTTTTTCCAAATGGCAAATTCGACTTTTTAAGGGATTCTTCTCATTGGCTTTTTGGGCCTCTTTTGCCATTTGAATTAATCTATTTTTTAAGGTGTTATTTTCTTCAGTCAGGTTGTTGACTCCCTTTTCATGATTTTCTTGCATCATTCTCATTTCTCTTCTCAATTTTTCCTCCACTTCCCTTATTTGGTTTTCAAAATCCTTCTTAAGCTCATGTATGGCTTTTAGGCAGTCTTCATGTTTCTTGGAAGCTTTTGGTGTGGGAGTTCTGACTGTGTTGTCTTCCTCCCATTCCAAACTTTGATCCTTTTTTTCCCCAAAAAAGGATTCTAGAGTTTGGTTGTTGTTCTTTTGTTTCCTTTGCCTGCTCATGTTGCCAGTGAATTATTTCATTTTTTCGCTCTGTGGAACTCTGCTTCCAGGGGGGAAAGCTCTGTCCCAAATCGCTGGGGTTTTCACAGCTGCTGGAGCTATTAGGAGGGGGCTGCAGGCCCCAGCAGCTTTGGCTCACTGAAAACTCACCACAGGACCACCACTCAAGACCATTATCTGGATCCAGGCCGCTCAAGGCAAAAGCACTTAGCCTCTGAACCATTGCTTGGCCCCCCTGTAGTCTGCAGGCCTGAAGCTCTGAAGCAGCCACATGGTGGCGGCTGCAGGGCCACGGCTTCTGCTGCTTCCTTGCCCTGGAGGCAGTTTGACCAGACTGCTTTTCTCCCCCAAATTTAGCTGAGATCCACTGACCTTTTACTTAGTCCTTGTTTCTTATGGCTTGATAATTCTGGAAACTGCCACAGCTGCCACTGATCCACTCTCCTGGAGGCTCATGTTGTCCTGGCCACCCCGGGGCCATGCTGTGGTTTTAAGCTGGGCTGGTTTTGGCTGCCAGCATGCTGCAATGAGCCCTTTCTGCCAAGCTGCCTTCAGCAGGAGATGTGTTTTTCTATATTTTTGTGTGAGTTTTGGAGCCCTAAAATTTGTTTAGAGTCACATTTTATGGGTATTTGAGGTGGCTATGTGTGAGCTGCGAAACTTTGCTGCTTCTACGCCACCATCTTGGCTGTGCCCAGGATACCATTCTTGTGGAGATGGATGCTGACCAAAATGACTTTCCATTATTATCCTTAAGATTCCTGATCATCTTTTCCTCCATATGGATTTTACTGTTATTTTTTCTAGGTCTATAAAATAATTCTTTTGGGAGTTTGGCATAATACAGAATAAGGAAATTAATTCAGACATTATTATCATTTTGATTATATTGACTCCACTCACCCCTGAACAATTAATGTTTTTCCAATTATTTAGGTCTGTCTTGATTTCTAAAACAAGCATTGCACTGTTAAATCTATATAGTCCTTGGGTCAATCTTGGTAAATACATATCCAAATACTTTATAACTTTTTAAAACTGGCATTTTTCTTTCTACCTCTTCCTGTAGGATTTTATTGATTTTTTTTGTTAACCCGATATTTTATATTTCTGTTAAGTAGTAATCTATTTCCTCTAAGTTGTGTTTTGATTGGGTAAAAACAATTTCTAGAACCTTATTCCATTTCTCTTCAATTGTTGCAAATCCTCTTTGAACAATTTGATATTCCTTTCCTTTTTGAAAAAATCATTTTAGCTAATTATTAGTTTTTTAAAAAATCAGTATCAAAAAAGCTTTATTTATTTATTCAATAGAAGTATGACTGATATTAATTGACCTGGGATACTAATCACCTTGGCTGGTTAACAGTGGGAAGAACACAAACCAAACGTGGAAAAGAATGATAGCACGTAGATTGCTTCGGTCTCCATTTAAACTCTGTTCTTTCTAGATCCTTCTCTGAATGTAGCCATCTCCTTCCATCATGAGACTTTTAGAGTTGTCTTATAACTGTGCGTTGTTGAGAAGAGTCCAATTTATCAAAGTTAGTTGTCACACATACTATGTGTCTATTATTGTGTACAAATTTTTCCTGGTTCTGCTCTTCTCACTTAGCATCAGTTTGTATAAGCCTCTCCAGGTAAATATGAAGTCCATCTCCTCCTCATTTATTATAGCACAATAGTATACCATTACATTCATATACCACAACATGTTTAGCCATTCCCCAATTGATGGTCATCCCCTTAATTTCCAGTTTTTTGCCACCACAAAGAGAGCTGCAATAAATATTTTTGTACATACGGGTCTTCCTCCCACTTCTATGATCTCTTTGGGATACAACCCCAGAAGTGGTATTACTAGGTCCAAGGGTATGCAATTATTTATAGCCCTTTGGTCATAGTTCCAGATTGCCCTCCACAATGGCTGAATCAGTTCACAACTCCAGCAACAATGCATTAGTGTTCCAATTTTTCCACATCCTCTCCAGTATTTGTCATTTTCCTGTTTTGTCATCTTAGCCAATCTGACTGGTGAGATGTGGTACCTCAAAGTTGTTTTGATTTGCATTTCTCAAATCAATAGTGAGAGTATTTTTTCATGTGCTTATAGATATCTTTAATTTCTACCTCTGAAAATTGCCTGTTCATATCCTTTGACCAAATTTATCAATTAGGGAATGACTTGTATTCTTATAGATTTGACTCAATTCTGTATATTTTAGAAATATTTTAGAAGTTAGAATTTTAGAAATGAGGCCTTTATCAGAGACACTGGTTGTAAAAATTCTTTCCCAATTTCCCACTTCCCTCTTAATCTTGGTTACATTGGCTTTGTTTGTATAGAAACTTTTCAATTTAATGTAATCAAGATAATCTATTTTGCATTTTATAATGCTCTCTAACTTTTCTTTGGTCATAAAGTCTTCCCTACTCCATAAATCTGACAGCTAAACTATTCCTTGCTTCCCCAGATTACTTACAGTATCAGCCTTTATACCTAGATCGTGCTCCCATTTAGACTTGATTTTGGTGTATGGCGTTAGATGATGGTCTATGCCTAGTTTCTGCCACACTATATTCCAATTTTCCCAGCAGTTTTTGTCAAATACTAAGTTCTTATCCCCAAAACTGGGGTCTTTGGGTTTATCAAACAGTATATTACTATAATTGTTGACTACTCAGTCTTTTGTACCCAGTCTATTCCATTGATCTACTACTCTTTTCCTCAGCCAGTACCAAGTAGTTTTGAGGACTGCTCCTTTATAATACAGATTAAAATCTGCTTTGGCTAGGCCAACTTCCCTAGCATTTCTTTTCATTAATTGCCTTGATATTCTGGACCTTTTGTTCTTCCAAATGAATTTTGTCACTATTTTTTCTAGCTCTATAAAGGTAATTTTTGGTAGATTGATTGGCATGGCACTAAATATGTAATTTAATTTAGGTAAAATTGTCATTTTTATTTTACTAGTGAATTCTATCAAACATTTAAAGATCAATTGATCCCAATACTCTACAAACTATTTGGGAAAATTAGTGAAGGAGAAGTCCTACCAAATGCTTTTTGTGACACAAATATGGTACTGATACCTAAATCAGGGAGGGACAAAACAGAGAAAGAAAATTATAGAACAATCTCCCTCATGAATATAGATGCAAAAATTTTAAATAAAATATTAGCAAAAAGACTACAGCAACTTATCACAAGGATAATACATTTTGATCAGTTTAGATTTATTCCAGGAATGCAAGGATGGCTCAATATTAGGAAAACCATCAGTATTATTGATCATATCAACAATAAACCTAGCAGAAACCATATGATTATCTTAATAGATGTAGAAAAAGCTTTTGACAAACTACAGCATCCATTCCTATTAAAAATACTAGAAAGTACAGGAATAAATGGAGTTTCCATAGAATAATAGGTAGCATCTATTCAAAGCCATCAGCAAGTATTATATGTAATGGGGATAAACTAGAAGCATTTCCAATAAGATCAGGGATGAAACAAGGATGTTCACTATCACCCCTCTTATTCAATCTGGTACTAGAAATTATAGTAGACCAGACTTTCAGGGGTCCCCTGACCCCATTAAGGATATGCCCCCCTCTTCTATGAGGCAGATATGCAGGAAGAGTATAATCTTGTTGGGTGGATGCTTTCACTGGATCTATGAATGACTAAAGAAAGTACAGGGTAGTTAATTTGCAAGTCTTGTTTGTGACTCCCTGTTTGTTTATACCTCTGGACATGGTCCCAAGATTAAGTCTTAATGTATAAATAGCCTTAGGCTAGGGTAGTGAGTGGTCAGGACTAAAGGAAGGTCCTTGTATTTCAATTACCTAAGAGTCTCTGCTATAAGGTATATAAACCCTGTGATTTTCTTTTACCTTGGTTCTGTATGAAATGGTTCTGTAATAAACAGACTATTGAATACGTCCTTGTCTCTCTTTTATTCAGCTGGTTGCTGGGCCAAATTACTGTGCTGGCCACAGTAAGAAATGTTAGCAGTAATAATTAGAGAAGAAAAAGAAATCAAAGGAATCAAATTAGGCAAAGAAGAGACTATTCTATCATTCTTTGCAGATGACATGATAATATACTTGGAGAATCATAGAGAATCAAGTAAAAAATTTCTTGAGACAATAAGTAAATTTAGCAAAGTTGCAGGATATAAAATAAACTCACATAAATCCTCAGCATTCCTACATATTTCTAACAAAGTCCAACACCAAGAGATAGTAAGAGAAACCCCATTTAAAGTTACCGTAGACATTATAAAATATTTGGCAATCTACCTGCCAAAAGAAACCCAGTACCTATATGTACCCAACTACAAAACAGTTTTCACACAAATAAAATCAGATCTAACTAATTGGAAAAACATCAATTGCTCGTGGCTGGGTCTTAATTCATTTTTAAGCTTTAATAGCTTGAATTTTCTAAGTTAAATAGGTTTAACAGCTTAAAACCATACCAAGACTTTTGAAATACCCTACATATGTTAACACTATAAGGAACAGGTGTGTGGATAAAAAAATGCATTGCATCAATTGACAGTTGGTCCTAATAAATTCCCTTAAATATCTATTTCTAAATCCAAGACAACAGCAATTCAGCCTCTGAGAAGTTAGATCCCTGACTTTTCATTCAAGAACAGAGACCCTTATTATTTCTTCTTTGAGAACAGCTTATTCATGTATCACTGATGAATGATAACTTAATTATTTCTTCCTTGAGATCAGCTTATTGAATCAACCAGCCCTCCTTTATTAAGGGTCTAATTCGCCAGGCACTGTACTAAGCCCTGGGCATGCAAAAGCTAGTCCCTGCCCTCAAGCAGCTTACAATCATCAAGCTGTAATGTAATGGGAAAGGACCAACCCGTAAACAAATATATATGCAAAACAAGCAATATTAGGGATAAATATGGCCCAATTAAACAAAGGGAAGGAAACTAGGGGCTGGAGAAGGCTTCCCGCAGAAGGTGGTGGAGGCGGAAGAGCATTCCAGGCTCTCATTCCTACACATTTGTGCCAATTCCGTACACATTTTCAGGAGGCAGATTTTTATCAGAAATGTTTTTCCCCAGTCCGTTCCTTTGCCTCTTATACTGGATGCACTTGGTTTCCCTCCATGTGTCTCTGTCCGTTCAGCTATAAAATGACTGGGCTGGACCAGACGAGCTCCAGTTCTAGGAGCCCGAGCTCCTTTCGGTCCCGGCCTCCCGGTTACAACATAGTTCCTATAAACACAGCAAAGGTCGGACTCTACTCTTGAAAACTGAGACGGGCACTAGGGAACTAGGCGGCCGATGCCAGGGAATGGCCACGCCGCGAAGCGCGGACGTTCTAGAAACGGGATAGTAGCTTCAGGGCGGTCTTAGCTCCATGACGCGCGTCAGGCGGCCGGGGGGCGCGTTTCCCCCAACCACTTAGCACAACGCTATACCACTGCCGAGGCGGTGCAAGAAGCTGCATGGGAAGGAAGTGGAAAGTAAAAGCCGAAAGTCCCGCCCCACGTTACGTCCCCGCTGATTGGCTGAGTCGGGCTACCGTCGCTTTTACTTCACTTCCTTCGGGCCTGGCAGGGGCGGGGCAACGGGGAGTTCGGAGCCGCAGTGGTTTGGGCAGCTTGTTTGTGTTGGTTACTCAGCTGATCTGGGTGGTGCGTTTGGGGCCGGGCCTGGCCTTGGACTGACGTCACTGCTCCCTGGCGGGTGGAGGGCTAAATGAGACGCTGAGCTTGCTGCCGTCGGCCTGCTGCCGGGTAAGTGGGCCCAGGTGGCCGCCTTCCCCTTCCCTCTCTTCTCAGGGACTATTTATCTACCAGCTCTGAGTCTTTCGTGACAGCGCTTCTGACCCTCAGGATCCCAAAGGACCCCTGGGCCTCCCAGAAACTTTGGAGGGGTCCAGAGGCCCCCTCCCCGTTCCTTACCCACCCGCCACCTTGTGTTGTGTTTGGGTTTCGCTCTCTGCACCCACTGCCTTTTCACGGCTCAGACCCTCTTCCTACCCATTTCTGAGCTTTGACCAGTCTCGAACTGTTCACCCTGTTCGCCGAGGTTCACGTTTCCATTCTTCCTGAGCCGACGCCTGTCCGGAGTCCATAGTGGGGCCCTTTAATCTGGTGGTATAGACACTTCTGGGTGTGTGTGTATCGAGGTATATTCGTCCCCAGATTCCCTTCCTTAGCTTCCACCCCTAGCTGTTCGAGTAAACTCCACTTCTTATTTTGTGTGTGTGTGTGTGTGTGTGTGTGTGTGTGTGTGTAAAATGTTGTAGGATTTTCTGTCTATTTTTAATATGTGTATGCAGTTTTAAGCTTTAAGAGCTTAAAATCCCACTAAAAATTTTGTGACGCCGTGTATGCACACACAGAGACACACACCTCTTACAGAAATCTATAGGTCTAAAGAAATCTGTTGATCTTTGCACTTATCTATCTATCTATATGTACATACATATATATTTCTATAGAGGACTCGAAGGGCATGGGGGAGGGGCGAGAGACTGAGCTGGAGAGAGAGGGAATGAGAATGAGTTGTTGCTGCAAGTAACCTAGTTTCGAAATAGGATGATGGCATGAAACCAAAGAAAGAAGTGACTTCCAGGAAAAAAAAAACTTAATGAAGAGAATACGTTTGCAGAAGAGCAGAGGATAGAACATAATATTATCGTTACTTAGTGGTCTTAAAATAGTGCACTTTTACTTTAAGTTATTTTCTGGTTGGTGCACACAAGGAGAAAGATAATTGAGTATAAAAACAAAAATATTAAAACTTGCCACCTGTATGAGGAAGGCAAGCTAATTAACCTCTTTGTGTCTCAGTTTTCTCATTTTTAGAAAGAAGTGGTTTGAGCAGATCGCACCTAAGGACCTTTTCATCTGTAAATCTGTGATCTTATAGACCTTGGAAGTTTGTGATTTTTGACCATTACTGCTATACTAGAAATTTTTTAAAAGTGTTTAAGGAACTGAAGTAATGAAATCTTTATTTCCCCATGGCATTTGATTTACACCTTTTCTAATGGTCTTCATTTCCTCTCACTCCTTCATCCTCTGTATATACGTTTCTTCAAAATAATTCTGGATGAGCTCTTTCTTTCCCATACCATTAGAGTACTTTATTGAAGGAATAGTTAATGAGCATTTAAGAAAGGAAATAATGATCACTTAAAGACAGCATGGCTTCATTAAGAATTGATTATGAGTGCTGAGGTCATTTTGGGTTTAGTACAAAGAGTCTGGTTTAGTACAAAGAGTCCTGCATTTGGAGTCATACAACCTTGGTTTAAGTCATAGGATCATGGACTTAAAATGGGAGGAAACTTTAGCAGACATCCTGTCCAACCTCCTATTTGCTGGATTAAAGGGTATGAACAATTCATTGACTTTTCAACAAGGCATTTAGCAAAAGCTTTCATAGTATCGTTGTGGACAAGATGGAAAGAATTAGGCTAGACAGCAACAATATTGAAGTGGAAAGAGTACTCATTGAGGTTTGAGGACCAGGGTTCAGATCTATCTCTGAAACAATATTGTGTAACCTTTAACCAGTCTTTTAATCTCCCTCTGTCTCACTTTCCTCCTTTGAAGCTCCTTCCATTTCAAAAGATATTATATATGACCTAGTGATTTAGAATTGGTTGATTGACAATACACAAAATACCTCTATCTTTCATATATGAACCCTACACGTTCTTGATGACCTAGTTTCAAAATAACTATGACACATTCTCTAACTTGTCCAGGTCATACTGATCTGTTTTCTGAACTTCCCTTACTATGTGTATGGTACACAATTTAGTACTTAATTATTTTTCAGTTGTTTCATGTATGTTAGTGTTGTCTACCTAACAAGATTCTAAACAAGAACTGTTGTCTGTCATTTCCTCTGTAAAACCCCAACATTGTGAGGAACATGGTAGAGACTCAGTGAATACTAATTTTCATTACCACATCCACACAGAGAGCTAAGATGACTCAAGCTTGGCAATCCTGGTTTTAAGTTATCTTCCTTTCTCCCACTTTTCTTCTCCCATTCTTATAAACCATGGGGAAGAGGGCATGGTTGAGCAGATCTAAATGAATAAGTTATACATGTGCTTTTTAAATGTTTAATAAAATGACGATAAACTTCTCTTTAAAAACAACACAAAAACTTGAAGGAATTTTCCCTCTGTGACTGTCTAGGCATTTTACTTAGTCCATACTCTGTGTTAAGCATTGGATTAAAAAAATGTAAGATAAAAGTTTACTGTTAAAAAGTTTACAATGTAGTTAAAGGGGTAAAACTATCAAGTGTGACATGGCGACATCTACTTATATATTAAATTATGTGGGCTAGATCTATTGAAAAGCTCCCTAAATTTTTTCTTTCTAGTGAAACTTGTACTGGGCCTCAAAGCTCCTTTATTTCCATTGGCTACTGTACTAACTGGTGAATTCTTTCTCATAAGCTGAAAACGAAAGGCTACATGAGCCACAACAAAAATTCCTTATTCCCTCTTTCCCTGAGACAGATTGCCTGAATTTAATTCAAAGATTGTATTTTTTATCATTCTAATTTTTAAAATTTTAACTTACTTTTTTTTTTTAACCATTTCAGCTAAGACTATGAATTGTGGTGTTTGTCAAATGAAGCATTCAGGAGTGAAATGAAAGAAAGTCATAACACATGGGAAATAAAACCTCTTAAGTAATGTCCATCCATTTGATTTTGGATATATATGTTTATCTTCTTAGTAATGCAAGAAGCCTTTGTGAGAAACAGAAGCAAGCAACTCTATCTCTTGTGCTCACCTAAATGTTATTGGAAGATAAGCTACACCAGTCAATGGAGAAGTTTTTATACAAGCAAAACAAGATATAAATGCACCAGAAGTCACACATTTGTTTGTAGTAAATACTGTTGTAATCCATTCAACCATGTTTTACACATAGGAGTTTTAAAACTTAGCACATCTGCACCCAAGGGACTAACAAAAGTGAGCATTCATATGTCCCGTATTAAAAACACCTTGGACTCTGTTTCAAAAGCTGTTTTTGGCAATCAGAATGAAATGTTTTCACGTTTCTCTAGATTCAAACCAGGAATATTGAGGAAAAAAACAGAAACTGACATATTAAACCAGAAGAGTGTTAAACAAGCTTCTGGCACTGACACTCTGAATGATTCCAGTGGCAGTAAAATAAAGAGCCCTTTTCCAGAAGGCAAAATCTCAGACCCTTCTCTGGAAAGCCCAGCAAAGATCGACCCAGTTTTAGAGAAAGGTCTAGAAGGCAGCAAACAAAACATTTATTGTACAAACTATATAATTACAAAATTTGAAGAATCATTATACTTTCTATCAAGTCATATAAATTCATATTTTACAAATATGACTGAAAAAAGTGAAAATAACCGTGTGCAGCGGGACACAGAGATAAAAGTGGGAAAGGATGAAGCTGGAATTAGACAGAATCCTTCCAAAGAAGTAGTTCAACTTAAAGAAAAGGGGACAGATTCACAATTTCTTTCAACTACTGTAGCTCACCCTGAGGAGCTCACTGGGACATCTGATGCTCTTCCAGTTTCTGTTAAACAGAGCTTTGCCAACTTTCTTGCACGACCTACTGACAGTGTGCAGGCACTTGTGGGTGGTTACATTGTTGGACTTGTACCCAAATTAAAGGCTGATTCAAAACATCCTTCAGAAGAGTTTCAAGGGGGTGACCCAGCTGAGGAGGCCAGGAAAGAAAAACAAGATGAAGAGAAAAAACGCTTATCTCTTCAGCGAGAAAAGGCAAGACTTCCTTATAATTAGCTATCACTTTTTTAAAAAAATATTTGTCCAATTTGGGATTTTCTCTGTTTTCCTGTTTTTTTCCTAAAGATTTAATATTTTTCCATCTTACCAGAGTTATTGATTTCTCTTTCTATATATTTTATAGATTATCGAAAGGGTGAGTATAGATAACAGAACCCGGGCTTTAGTTCAAGCATTAAGAAGAACGACTGACCATAAACTCTGTATTAACAGGATCGAAGAAATAACTTTTCATCTTCTATCATTTCCTGAAGCAAAAGCACTAGCTGTGAAGGTGAGTTGTTTTTTTTTTTTAATTATTAACTCTCAAATAGAGGGATTCTCATTTTTTGGATTGTGAGCTCTGATTCCTGAGCCAGAGAAGCAGCTCTTGAGAAAACAAAATTATTAGTATACTCATTGCACATATATCAATTAATATGAAAATAATTATTCCCTTCTCATTACTTTAAGTACTGCATAATAATTGCAAAGTTTTTCTATTCATCTTACTGATAAATGTTGCCCTATTAATACTAAATAAGCTTTACACCTAAAAACTGGAAGGGTTTTCTTGACATCTGTTGGTTGACTTATCCAGTACCTATCATTTTATTCTTTAGAACATATACACATAGATAAGCCTTCAATACACATACAAAGCAGAAAAATGGTAATTTTAAATGAGAAAGCACTAGTAGCTTGAGAGACTAAGAAAAGATTCTCTTCAGAAGATGGTGTTTTAACTGATTCTTTTTTTTTTTCGCTCTTTTGAAGGGGGAAGGCAGGGCAATTGGGGTTAAGTAACTTGCCCAAGATCACGTCTAGTAAATGTTAAGTGTCTGAGACTAGATTTGAACTCAGGTCCTCCTGACTTCAGGGCCAGTGCTTTATTCACTGCGCCACCTAGCCATCCCTGCTTTAGCTGATTCTTGAAGAAAATGAGGGATGTCAAGAGGTGTAGGGGAAAAGCATTCCAGACCTAGGGGACAGCCAGTGATTAGAATCAGAGATGGGAAGTAGGACATTGTATATGAGACATATAAAGTAGAGTATTGTGGCTGGACTATAGAATGCATGGAGAGGAGTGTAAGGAGTGTGGAGAAGTAGGAAGGGGTCAGGCTGTGAAGAACTTTAAATAACAAACAGGAGTTTGTGTTTGATCCTTGTTTGTCATTTGTTCTCAAAGAGGATCAGTGATATCAGGAAGGTGACATCATGACTTGCTAGGGAATTGGATTTAAGCAAGGCAGGGCTATGCAGAGTCACCAGCCTCACCCTCAGGGGTTCTCAACCTGTGGGTTATGTTCAGTTTGTAACAATGAAAATACATCCTGCATATCAGATATTTACATTATGATTCATAACAGTAGCAAAATTACAGTTATGAAGTAGCAATGAAAATAATTCTATGGTTGGGAGTCACCACAACATGAGGAACTGTATTAAAGGGTTGCAGCATTAGGAAGGTTGAGAACCACTGATTCTAGGTCCAGTAGTAAGATACAGATCAGGACAACTGGAGATAGCTAATAGGAGGACATTGGAGTTAAGTAGAGGGGGATGGGATTACCTGGGCAGATTTGAACTTTATAAAAGTCACTTTGGGGGCTTCCTGGAGTATTTATTGTTATGGGAAGATGCTTAAAGTACAGAGACCAAATAGGAGATTGTAATAGTAATCTGTTTAGCAGGATACTTAGCACTTAGTACTAAGTGCTAAGTGTAGAAGGGGCAAACCCTGTCCCATTGTTGAGAAGGCATGAACTCCCCTGTTGATGTGGAAGAAGGGGATTGGCTGAGGTGTGTATATAAGCAAGAATTCCAGAGACAGACAGACAGAATTGGAATGTTGCTCTGGGTGAAGG
>JAQQSU010008280.1:0-12996 GCA_028627135.1 Pseudochirops cupreus | reverse complement strand
TCTTTTCCATGTTTGGTTTTGTTTCCTCTTTCCCATTGTTCATTCCATCAGTTACAACCCTACTATACAACCAGACTAATGTCCAGTGTGAAAGTATTTTTAGATCCTATACTTGACTGCATGCTGCCGTGGGGGAAGGTGGAGGGAGGGGAGAAAATGTGAAACTCAAGGGATGTGGAACTGAATCTTGTAAACTAAAAGTAAACAAACAAATCAATAAAAAAATTTTAAAAGAAAAAACATTACACCAGTCTACCACTACCCAATTATTTTGTGCTTTTAAAAAAAAAGTTTTTTCTATTATTAACCTAACAACCAACATCAAAAATGAACATTTCAGTATTCAAAGAACAAAAAAGAAGATTGTATAAGAAAATACGAACTTCTATAACACAATTTTTTTCAAAAAGTATATATTAAGTTGAACATAATAGTGGCTCATACATATAATCAAGCCCATGGACTTGTTAGTGGGACATCATAAACTGGACAAATATAGTGATATGTTTGTTTTTTAAAAGCCTAGTTCCATGTAGTTCCACAGATCTGAAGTTACACATTCTTCCAAGTCAGGGAAAACAGTTAATGAGAACAATGAATTGCAAGGCATCCTGGCTCCATTTTGGTTGGATTGGAGATGCTGGTTTGGTGTGCCCTTTAGCTAAAAGCAATAATTTAAATGGCCTATCAATAGCAAAGTCCAGCTATTGTTTCCCAATGGCTGAACTTTCACAGTGACTCAACACTGGAGTCCTCATTGCATATAGGGATCTTTCATTTAAATAATCTCCTAAACTGGGAAGCCATAGTCCTTGTCATGTTGCAGTGGCCCTGGCACAGATGGCTCAATCACATTCATGGAAGAAAATCTGAGTATAGGGTTGGTATGGTTATGGTCTGGGCACATCAAGATTTATCTGTTCTGGTGAATGCATTCCTCACAAGTGGGGTGTGCCCATCTGGAGCAGGTCTTGCAGCTCAAACAGCATAATTATAAGACAAAGTAAAATTTCAACTTATTTTTTGATGTTTGTGAGAAACAAACTGACATTATGATTTTATGATAAACAGATTGGAGACAGGGTAGGGTCCAGTCAATGATGGGTTTATAATTACTTTTTGTGTATAGAGTTTAATGGGATCACAGAATTGGAAAGGATCTCAAAAGCCATTTAGTTCAACCTCCTCATTATATAAAGAAACTGAGGACAAGAGAGGTTAAATGGCGGTCCCAAGTCAGCCAGGTAGTAAGTAAATGGCAGAACTGAAATTGAACCAGGTCACCTGCTTTCCCCTCTAGTACTCCCCTGCAACATGCTGGTAGTGGACAAACAGAAAACCCAGCAGGATCTTTTCTTTGCTCTATTTTTCAGTCACATATGTGACTGTAACAATGTGGTCTGCGTATCTGTCACCTTCACTTACCTTCAGAAAAGATGCTCTCAATATAGATTATTCCTGTAAAAAATCGTATAATGCTATAAAAGTGGACAATATGGTGTAGTGGATAGAGAGCTGGCCCCAGCTTGAGTAAGACCCTGGTTTAAGTCCAACCTTTGACAATTACTAGCTGCTTGAGCTGGGCAAATCATTTAACTTCTCAGTTAAATTGCCCCCAGGCAATTCTCCAAAGCTATGATTTGCAAAGTAGGTGCAAATCTGCATTAGTAGAGGGGTTCCTCTATCAGGAGTCCCCCATTACACCAATGAAATCACAGGTCCAGACCAAAACAAAATTGGTCTATGACTCAAGACTCACTGATGTTTTCTTGGTCACTTTTGAGAGGGAAGCCCGGAGGAGGGGAGAACAACAGAACTGAAATATTTTCTAAGATTTCAGCATCCTTCCTTTTTAATTATTACAACTATCACCTTTGTTTCCCTAGCACTTTGTAAGGTGCCTTGTAGGTAGAAGTCACAAAATGCATTAACTAAAAGCTCAGAGGGATTTCCTATCTTTCTGTACGGATGGACAGTGATGACCAGGGAGTTCATAACTGAATTCAATCCAACATCCTGGGAAGTACTCATTCCAAGAAGCAAAGTTCCCGCAGCTGTTCATTCTCAAGAGCTGTTAAAGACAATGACTAATTGAACCTGAGTCACAGGAATCCAAAGTGAACATTCTGATGACCTTCCTGGATGTCAATCTTAAAAAAGTAAAAATAAAAATTCATCCACTGTGTACTAAGGACTAGCCCATTTCGGTTCAAATCCATTGAATGTCATTAAGATAGCTTATAGCTAATAGTCTTTACATAAATAAAGGGAGAATTAAGTAATTGGAAAAATAGGCATTGTTTGTGGTTGAATTCAGCCAATAAAAAGAAAATGACAACACTGCCCGAATTAATTAATAGATCTGAGCATATACTAATCAGTATATTATATATACTGGATATACTAATCAAAACATATCACAAAGTTATAGCTATCTTAACTACTTGGCAAGAGTCATAAGTAGCAGTTTTTTAACCTAAAGTAAGAGGCATTAAATATACCCAGAACAAGTGCTTAGAACATACCCTCAATTCACTTGAGACCATAGTAGAAATCTTGGAATACAAGAAAGCTGATGATAGGAAAACTGCTGGGGAAAGGAAGAGGGAAAGGGGGATTGTGTCAGGTCAGGGAAAGAGCTCATCTGTGGTAGAGCTGGAGGGGAGGGAAGTGTGGGGAATAAAGTATGGATCATCTCATATTTCCCTATTTTAACTAATTATCCTTGCTAACTGGGTGCTAAGCTCCGTTGTTCCTATAATATTAAAGGAACATAACTATAATTTTGAAATTTCCATGCATTGTAACAAAGTCACACCACCCTAGTGCTGCTACTGATTATGGGTAAAAAATATAAAAGTTGTGACTAGGTGGCGCAGTGAATAGAGCACCAGCACTGGAGTCAAATTTGACCTCAGACACTTAACACTTACTAGCCCTGTGACCTTGGGCAAGTTACTTAACCCCAACTGCCCTGCCTTCCCCCTCCAAAAAGCAAAATAAAACAAAATTAAAAAAAAAAAAGTTGATCCATGCATTCTAAGAAACAGACTCAAAAGTTTGCATCCTATATTTGGGAGTTACCTCTACCAGGCATTTAT
Organism: Pseudochirops cupreus; assembly: GCA_028627135.1. Lineage (NCBI taxonomy): Eukaryota > Metazoa > Chordata > Mammalia > Diprotodontia > Pseudocheiridae > Pseudochirops > Pseudochirops cupreus. Next base: position 9,895 of record JAQQSU010008280.1, on the reverse strand, counting down.
TTTTTTTCTTTTTTTTTAAATGGTATTTTATTTTTTCTAATTATATGTAAAGATACTTTTCAACATTCATTTTTTGAAAGATTTGAGTTCCAAATTTTTCTCCCTTCCTCCTTCCCCTCACCTAATATGGCATGCCATCTGGTGTAGGTTATACATGTACAATAATATAAAACATATTTCCACATTAGTCATGTTGTGAAAGAAGAGACAGAACACAAGGAAAAAATCATGGAAAAAAAAGCAAAAATAGTATGCTTCAATCAGCATTCATTCTCCATCAGTTCTTTCTCTACATGTGAATAGTATCTTCTATCATGATCCTTTTTGAATTGTTTCAGATCATTGTATTGCTAAGAAGAGCTAAGTCATTGCCAATTAATCATCCCACAGTGTTGTTATTACTATGTACAATGTACTCCTGGCTTTGCTCACTTCACTAAGCATCAGTTCAGGTTAAGTTTTTCCAGGTCTTTCTCAAATCTGCCTACTCTTCATTTCTTACAGCACAATAGTTTTTCATTACATCCATATATCACAACTTGTTCAGTCATTCCTCAGTTGATAGGTATCCCCTCAATTTCCAGTTCTTTGCCACCACAAAAAGAGCTGCTGTAAATATTTTTGTACATGTAGGTTCTTTTCCCTTTTTTATGATTTCTTTGGGATACAGACCTAGTAGTGGTATTGCTGGATCAAAGGGTATTTATAGACATTTACCTTTTAGACTTTTGTCCCTAATTGTTGCAAAGCCTTTTCTGCTATTAAAGGAATTTCAGGTAACATTAAGCACATAGGGAAATACTATATGATGGTCAGGGAAATTTTCCCACTGCCTCTGAAATTTATTTGTAGGTTGCCTGTGACTAAGTCCATTTTATTGATCTTAGGATACATGAAAAGGTTAAAGGCAGATGAAATGGGAATTGATATTTCCCAGCTAGATGTTGCATATCTCCTTGGGGAAGTCTGTAAATCTACCCAGCTGACACTGTTGAAGGCCAACTAATTTCCAGAAAGTGGAGGAGGCAAAAGAAAATAAATACCATCGTCTCAGCTTTTTCTGGCTTCAAATCTGGAACCTGGACGTAGCTCTGCCTGAAGTCCATGTAATCAGCCCTATCCTTCCAGACCTTTCTCCAGACTCATCTCTTCCATTCTAGTTGGGTAGTCTTAGTCAAGTCATTGTACAGGGCCTGTTTCCTTGTCTATAAAATGAGGGGATTAGGTAGGTGATCCCTAAGAATCTTCTGGCATTAATTCTTTTGACCCCATTATTTCATTAACCCTGCATAAAATTCACAGGCTATATGTTGACTCAGTACCTTAAAATCTCTGAAATTCCAAGATGCCTGAACATCATCATGGTGTTGAATAGCCTCACAACATTCCAATATTTGAGTGTAGTCTTGGACCTCAAAAGTATCTATGTTATAATACTATTTGCATCTAATGCATCTGTATTATAATACTAAAATGCAAAGATAACTTTTTGGTTTATATGGCATGGTTCATGTTCCTGATAATCTTACCAAGCCTACATGTTAGCAATGTTTTCTCTGTTTAATTTGTCAACAGTCATACCTAATGAGTAGTTAACTAAATAATCTGAACTTAAAAGAAAAGAATTTAAGAGTTGTAACCAAGTAAAACCTACACCAAAGATAACCTGATGCTATTTTGAACCTGTATGTATCTCGTTTGTTCATGCTTGCTTGTGTTGTATCTTTTCAATAGAACAAAATTTTTGTTTCTTTTTGAGACTGGGTCTTCCTATCTCAATCAAATGATACAGTCTGTAAAGGGCTTAACATTGTGCTTAGGACACAGTCGATGCTTAATAACTGCTTGTTGCCTTCCCCTGTCCCCAACTCCCATCTCACTTTGGCTGGAAGTATAGAAGTTACTCATTAACCAAATCCTCCTGCTCATCAGCCTGTAGGCTTTGACCTGCAATGTCACTGAACCTACCACTCCTTTACACTTTCCATCCCTACACAATACCCAAGTAATTACTATTTTTCTCTTCTTAAAAATATTTATTGCTGATATTTTTCTTTTTTGTTTACCCTGATTACTTCCCACTTTCACTGTCCAAGATGAATAGAATCCTCTCTCTTATTAACAAGTAAGTTTAGTCAAGTGAAACAAATACACACATTAGTTATGTTATATGTGCAACTTTACAGGTTGAGTGGAACAGTAGACAGAGCCCTAGATCCAGAGTCAAGAATACTTCGGTTTAAATCTTACTTCTGGCACTTGCTAGGTATGTGACCCTGGGCAAGTCATCTAAGCTCTTTAAATTGCCTTTAATAAAAGTGAAATCATGATAAAGCAATGCAACACAGAGAAAGGGCATTTTCTTTAATTGAAATTTCTAGTTGACTGAGAGTTAAACAATCATTTTTTGAAATTGAATATCTCCCAATTATCAGACTATGCTCCTGCCCAAATCTTGTGAAGTGAATATAGCTAAATATTTCTCTTGTTTTGTTAAGGATCCTTAAGAGCATAAGGATAGGTGTAAAAGGTTCGAATCTATACTGAACTTAATGTATCATCTAATTATTTCTTAAAATAAACTTTATTATCATCTTATTTACTCGTGACTTTTAACTTTCTCCCAAAAGTAGAATGCAGAATATTTTGAATTAATTGGAAGGGTAGTAGCACAACAGTGGAATTAGTGTTGAATTTAGAATGACTGTTGTCAGGGAAAGGAAACAGCATTTCTTGAGTACTTACTATGTGCCCGACACTGTGCTAAGCACTGTTCAAATATTATTTTATTTGATGCTCACAACAATCTTGGGAGGTAAATGCTATTATTATCAATCTTGAACACCTGTTCTACCACGTGCTATTTGTGTCGTCTTGGTGTACTTCACATAACTACTCTGGGCTTCAATTACTGTTCCAGTAAAAAGCACTGGGGGGAGGTGGATGAGTAGGGAGGTGGAACTACATTAAACAACCTCCAAGGTCTCTTCTGGCTCTAAATTTAGCTATTTATTAAGTTTGGAATAAAAATGAGAAAATAATCAATGTTTCTATAACTAAGTAAAGTGAGGTTCTAATTAAATAAAATTTTATAACAAGCAATGTAAAAATTAGGTTTTCTGATTTACAATAAGCTCTATAGGGAGGAGTTGCATTTTCTAGTTAATAAACCTAGGAATTTCATGGAAGCACATCCTAGTATTTCTGTGGGCATGACTACATATGGAAACCAAAATATTAATTGTGCTCTTTAGAACTCTTTAATTGTGAATATTCAGCTCATGTGTTTAAGAGACAAGTTTTTATCAATCTTGTATGTCTTTCTTGCAACTTCAAAACTTGCATCATCCACTTGTGGTTTTCTTGGACTACCAGGCTGAAGGAATTTCTGAATCCTGGGGAGCTTGCTGACTCTACCTTTGAATTCCTAAGATGAAAAAAAAAGATGACATCACTTGTAAATGAAGTAATTAACCTTGCATATTGGAGAAAGACCCTGGGGTTGCTCTTGCCAAGACCTTTTGGAAGCTATTTCATCCTGGGTAAACTCTGTGGCAAGCATTTTCACCCTATGGGCAGTGACTTTTGAAAATCCTCAGGAACTCCCTGCTCTGCAAATGTATAAGGCCCACTTTTCAGTTATATAATATAATATATGAAGAGACAGCCTCCTCTTTTCAAAATGTATATCCCACATAGATTTTTTTCCTTGTTTATATATAGCCAAATTAGAAGTGGCAACTTGAGGTAGTAGATGGAGCACCAATCAGCCTCCATACTCAAACAAGACATGGGTTTGTGTCTTGCCTCTAACACATACTGGTTCTGTGACTCAGAGCAAGTCACTTAACCTCTTATCACTCCCAGACACTTTTCTATGACTTTAAACTACAGAGTTGGTGATGATTTTCATTGATGGGTTGAGTTTGCCCAACAGGATTTCCCTACACCAATGAATGATGGCCTCAGACCACCCCTGCCCAAATAAAAACATCTACATAGGAAATCAAAAAGGAAAGCTTTAGCAAAATTTGATAGATGGTAAGCCCATAGAGGGCAAAGATCATGATATTCATTTTATATTTCCCTACCTCTACTCCCAGAGACTAGTCCAGTATTTTGTGCATAATAGGTACTAACTCTTAAATAAATTGAAGAATTTATCAAATTTAGGGCCTTGTTCTAGCATGTCTCCCATTAAAATCCTCCTCTCTTTGCTTGAGTGATGTGAGGAGGACCAATAATTCTTAAAAACTATACTAGAATAATGAAAGTTTCAGGTGGTCCCACCAAGCTGGAAAGACTTTGATTTTGGGCCTAAACCCTGAGCCATTTGCCTACCATCTGAAAACACATTCAGGTAAATTCATTAATACCCATCAACAGAAGGGTGCTCAACAGTTGATAACTCTTTTGGGCCACAACACCTCATGAAGACCATCTATGAAGGAGGCTTTGGGAAATATATAGAGTTAGAGTCAGTAGAGAAAGGATCCACACAAGGGAAATCCCAGATCTTTTAGTCAAGTGATTAACAAGCTTTTTTAGTCATTCACCGTGTTCTAGGCATTACACTAAACTCTGGAGATTAAAAGAATAAACAAACAACATCCCATCAAGGAGCTTACATGTAAAGGGCAAGACAACACGTAAAGCAATGGGTATGTACAAGATAAATGGTGACCACTTTTGATGGAGTTACCTGGAGCTTAGGGAATGCGGAGAGAATGCCAGACTTGAGTTCTTCAACCATTAGGATGACTTCAAGCAGCTGCACATCTGCCCAGCTCAACTGGTTACCAACAAGATAATTTTTCCCATGGTCTTTTAATGCCTGTGACAAGGAGAGAAGGGAATTAAGTCATGACAATATAGTGTACATTACTTGTATCATAGCGGAAGGAGCCAAAATACACAGGAAAAAAACATAAAGTATAAGAAGTTAGAGAACACTTTTATTTCTACCTTCTTAGTAATACAGGAAACGAGCATTTATTAAACATCTTCTCTGTATGGGAGTCCATGCTAAATGGTAAGCATACAATGAAAGGCAAAAAAAAGGTGACTCTCTCAAGCATGTCGGTCTAAGGGAGAAGACAACATGTAAACAACGACACAGAAACAAGCTATAGACAGGATAATTTCAGAGTTGTCTCAGAAGGAAGAAACTAAAATTAAGGAGAATTGGAAAAGGCTGTTGGAAAAAGGGTAAGACTTGGAGGAAGAGGTGAGGAGGCAGAGATGAGGGTGAATGAAACACATGACATATCCTAGACCCAGATTACAGTAGAATCTGATTCCTGTTTTGTCATTATCCTTTGCCCACATAAGAAGCCCAGTGTGATCATCTGTTGACCACATTCTCAGGTTGTATTGACAATCTGCCTTCAAGAGTTGTAGTTTATTGACACAGTGTTGTCTCTAAAATTTTCTTAATGCAATACTTTTTTTTTTCACCAAGGACCAAAACCCCAAGTATTTTTTTTTTTTTTTTGCTTTTTGGAAGGGGAGGGCAGGGCAATTGCCCAAGGTCACACAGCTACTAAGTGTTAAGTGTCTGAGACCAGATTTGAACCCAGGTCGTCCTGATTTCAGGGCTGGTGCTCTATTTCACTGAGCCACCTAGCCGCCCCCCAAGTATTTTAAAATAGTTTTTCTCCTGTAATGGAGTCTATGAATTACTGGCTACCACAAATTGAATCTGACAGACGGGTGGATAAATTTCTTCTCCACAATGACAGAGATCTAGGCAACTTGTGTAATAATGCAACAATTTGTGTAACAAATCTGGTACAACAGATTTTTCTGTTTCAGACATTATTCAACAAATCAACACACATTCATTAAATACTTCCTCCATGCATGGCACTTAGGTGACACAGTGGATAGAATGCCAGGCCTGGAGTAAGTTAAGACTCATCTTCCACAGTTTAAATCTGATCTCACAAGTTTACCAGCTGTGTGACCCTGGGCAAGTCACTTAACCCTGTTTGACTCAGTTTTCTCATATATAAAATGAGTTAAAGAAGAAAATGACAAAATCACTCCAATATCTCTGTCAAGAAAATCCCAAATGAGGTCACAAAGAGTCACATGCAACTGAAAACTGCTGAACAACAACAACACACAGCACTAGCCAAAATGATGGGGATAAAAAAACAAAAAGTAATCTAATCTCTGTCCTCAAGGAGCTTGTAACATACCAGAAGGAGGATACCACAACATACATAGACAAACATAATGCACAGGATGTATATTTAAAGTCTAGTGCATAGCTGTTCAAACATTCACTTCATTGCCACTCAGAATTATATATATAGGGCTGAGTTGTGCAAGGAACTCAGAGATCACCTAGTCCAACTCCCTTATTTTTCATATGAGGAAAAGGAGCCCACTGAGGTTAAAGCAATTTCCCCACCCTATACAAGTAGGAAATGGCAGAACTGGAATTGAAACCTAGATTTCAGATCTCATACTTAGTTTTATATTTTGTTGCCTCCCACTTTCCAGTGAAACTATGATCTGTAAACTCACAGTCTAGTAATTTACTGAGGATGTCTTATGGATGAAATTCTGAACTTGGAATCAAAAGGACCTTGATTCTCCTTCTAGCTTTGCTACTTACTGTGTGACCTTGGGCAAGTCACTGCACTTCTCTGAGACTCCACTTCATCATCCATAAAATGGGGATGATACTTGGACTACTCACCTAACAGGGTTGTTGTGAGGATCAACTAAAATAATGCTTGTAAACTATTTGATAATCATGAAGTACTTGATAAATGTTAGATACTATTATTATAGGATTTAAAACTTTTCCCAACCTGACTCCAATCTACTTTTTCAGCCTTCATTTTATATTACTCCCATTCATAGAATCTAAAGTCCAGATAAATTGGCCTTCTTCCTGTTCCTCACACAAGGCATCCCATGTCCTGACTACATATATTTGCATGGTTTGGCCCCCACGCCTAGAATGCACTTGCTCTTTACCAAAACCTTCATAGAGTCCCAAGTTCCCTTCGAAGGTCATTTCAAGAATCACCTTCTACATGATGACCTTCCTTACTGCCCCACACATTTAGTATTATCTTCCCTCCAAATTACATTATACTTCTTTGTGTATGTATACATATACCCATATGTACATACATACATACATACATACATACATATATATACACACACACTCTTAGGTATAAGAATGTAAGCTCCTTGAAGGCAGAGTCTGTTTGATTTTTCCTTTGTGTCCTCAGGGCTGAGCACAGTCCCTGACATGCAGTTGACTCTTTAATAAATGCTTGTGAATAGTTTGATACTGTTGGGTCTTCAGATGTAATTAATGTGTGTGTGTTAAATGACTTAATAAGTCTTAGTTTCAAAATGATTAGACTGTACCAACTTTGTATAGAGGTTCAGAAAAATTCCATTCTTATGGAAAAAACACACGGAGCTTTGCCACTGGCCCTCCCCTCATTTGTCAGTCTAAAAAGATGCATACCAGCTCAAGAAGATCAGTGCCAGGACTAGCCATATAATTTTTCGACATAAAAAATGAATATTAATTGCCCTTCATTGTGTCCCCTGCTGCTGAGCTCTTAGTGGCTGCCTATTTTATTTTCTCCTATTTCTAGCTCTTCATGAATTCATAGAATCATAGATTATGACCTAGAAGTGACTTCAGAGGTCATTAAGTCCAGCTCCCTTATTTTACAGATGAAGAAATTGAGGGCCAGATAGGACAAGTGACTTAGCCAGTGTCACACAACTGGTAAGTGTCTGAGGTAGGATTTGAACCTAGGTCTCCCTGACTCCAAGTCTAGCACTCTATACACTACAGGTTACTGCCTTAATTTGTAAAGTTTAGGAAATTGAGGTCCAGGGTTAGTAAGTTATGAGTCCACATTTCCATAAGTATAAAATGTCAGAAGCAGGATCTTAATTCAGATCTTCTGTCTACAGAGCCAATGGTCTTCCTTGTGTACCACGGGGCATCCAGTGCTTTAGCATTGTCCTGGATTTGCTCAGAATGGAGTAGAGAAGGTGCTTGTGATCTCACTGACCATACAGGCAGATCACCCACAGCCTCATTGTTCCATACCTTCTCGTACACTGGGAAGAATCTTTCGGTGGCTCTCTCCAGGATGTAGTTAAGATTCTTTTGTTTTTCTTCAGGTAAAGAAAATAGGAAGAGAATAATCATGTCATTCAGATCCCTCATCCCTTCCACATACATGTCAATCCTGGAAAAGAAAAAGGGCATAAATAAAAATATAATTATTAGGGGAAATGACTGAAGAAACATTTAATAATAACTGACATAGGGAGAAAAGGCTTTAAAATTTGTAAAGCATTTTCCCGGCATTATTTCATTTGAGCCTCTCAACACTATAAGCTAGGTGTAATTATCCCCATTTTAGAAGTGAGAAAACTGAGGTTTGGAGAATGACCTGCCCAGGGTTCACACAGCTAGTAAGTGTCAGGGACAAGGTTTGAACCTGGTCTTCCTTTTGTTGTTGTTGCTGTTCAGTCATTTCCGTCATGTTCAACTCTTTATCACTGCATTTGGAGTTTTCTTGGCACAGATATTGGAGTGTGTTTGCCATTTCCTTCTCCAGCTTATTTTACAGAAGAGGAAACTGAGACAAAGGTTAAATGACTTGTCCAGGGTCACAGCTAGTGTCTGAAGTCAGATTTGAACTTAGGAAGATGAGTCTCCCTGACTCCAGGTCTAATATATATATCCTAGACATGTCACTTACTATCTGTGTGACCTTGGGCAAGTCATTTGAACTCTCTGTGCCTCAGTTTCCTCATCTGTAAAAGGAAGAACTTGGACTAGAAGACTCCTAAATGTAAATCTCTGATCCTGACATCTGTTATTTCCCACTTCACATTATTCCTCCCTAAAGGCAGTTGACTCGGGGTCCCACTATCTAAAATCAAAGTTGTTGGAGTTTTTTCCTGAAAAGAATGCTTATTCCCCAGGAATATTCAGAAATATAGACCTCAAAAGATATAAATTTCAGCACTTAATAAATGTAGAGAATATAATTAATGCCCCAAAATATGCAGTATTGAAATGAGCCAGGAAATGGTCAACTGGACAAAGAAAGGTTAAAATTGACTGTAGTAATTGAGTGGCAATAATGAAGTGGCCTCAAAAGTAGGGACAGTTCCTATAGGGGAAGAGATTCAAGGTGGCCCCTGCAGTGCTACCATCTTTGTCACTTAGAGCAACGATTCCAACAAACACTTATGAAGTCCCTGTAACATAAATATAATAGGCATTTCCTAATCACCTACTGTGTTCCAGGCACTGTTCTAGGGAGATAAAGATAAAAAAGAAACAATCCTTTGGTTTGAAGAATTTATATCCTATTGTGGGAAATAAGTTGAGAACATATAGATAAATGCAAAGGTTATATACAATAAAAAGAAAATAATTGGAGGGGAATGGGAAATGAGGGAAGTGAAAAAGGTTTCTTGTAAGAAGTGGCCCTTGACCTGAACTTTAAAGGAACCTCAGAATTCTAAGAGACAGAGGTAAAGAGGAAGTGCATTCCAGACAAAGGGATCAAGGTGCTTTTGCAAAGGCAGACACTTGAGCCTTCATACTGTGTTTAAAGCATCAAGAAGGTAAATTAAGCTGGAAGGCAGATTGTGTCAAGGTGAATAATATGTTGTTGTGCCGAAAGAAGCGAGTGAGACCCCAAGTGGAAATTTTGGAAGTGGATTTTATTTAGTGTGCGCTGTTCGGGGCTACATCTTACCTTGCCCAAATCAAACAGGTCTGACCAAGGGCAGATCACTGATATATATAGGGTCTCTCCGATTCTTAATGGTCAGGGATTGCGTAATAACAGGTTTGCAGCAGGGATTGGCTAGTACACAT
>JAQQSU010000828.1:0-17320 GCA_028627135.1 Pseudochirops cupreus | reverse complement strand
GAATAGACTGGGGGAGGGGGGAAATACTGGGATGGCTGTTTTGGGGTGGTGGGCGGGGGAAAGACGGGGAGAAAAGATGTAACTCAAAAAAATTTAATAAAGAATCTCATATAAAAAAAAACAAAACAAAACAAAAAAAACAAATTCCCTTAGGCTTAGTAAGGGTCAGGGAAGATCTTCAAATTACCATTACCATTACAAACATGCTGTCTGCCTCCAGAGAAAGAACTGATATTGTCTGGATATAGACTAAATCATTCTCATTCATTCTCTCTCTCTCTCCCTCCATCCCTCCTTACCCCTTCCTTCCTTCCTTCCTTCCTTCCTTCCTTCCTTCCTTTCTTCCTTCCTTCCTGTCTTCTTGTACAAAATGACTAATTAGGAAATGTTTTACATGATTGTACATGTATAACCTATATTAGGTTGCATTTGGGGAGGGAGGAAAAGAGGGAGAGATAGAATTTGGAATTCAAAACTTTTAAAAAATCCAAATGTTAAAAATTGATTTAACATGTAATTGGATGGGAAATTAAAATATTATAAAAATAAATTGATATTCTGGGAAGTTTGAAGCTTTCTTTTCTCAGTTATTGCATACATCACTGTCAAACCTGTACTTTTCTCTGCTCCCCCCAGTGAGGTTTCATCCCTGATCCCAATCAATCAAACTGAAGAGGTTAAGGGTTAGAGTCAGGGGTGCTCGAGACCCCAGAATACCAACACGCTGGGTCCTGCCAAATGAATTCGACTCAAGTCTTCTCTCAGTCAAAGAAAAGCAAAGTTTATTAAAAGTTTGCTTGTATTGGACACAGAGCAAGTCTGTGCTAGGTCATTCTATGGTGCTCTCACACACATGGAGGCAAGAAGAGTCTTATATACAGAAAAGTTGTGGAAGGAAGCTAGGGGTGGTCTAGAGAAGGAGTTTGGGGAAGGTCTTCAGGGGTAGTCAATGAGGTCAGACTCCAGTAAATGAGTGAAGTTGCTGGAGGCTACCAAGGCTGTAACAGTTGATTTGGGTATAGAAATTTTGATAGGCTCAAGGGTGGGAAGCAGATGGACAATGGAGGGGTAGGCTAATAAGAATAAGAGATTTGGGCCTAGCTATAATGAAAGGCTTATGGCCTCAGGCAAATGCCTCATCAAGTGGGAAGATCCAATCAGAGCTCAGGGGGGTTCCCAGAGCCTGTGCCTCATCAAAACCAAGGGTTTCTATTTGGTCAGAAAAGCCATGAGCTCTTTCCCTATGACTGCTTTTATCCCCAAATGCTGGATGCTGTTTCAGCTTAAGAGTTGCTCAGGAAATAATCAGGACAAATCTACATGACCTCAAGCATGTTAATTTTATTTCCATAAGTTCAATTGACTAGATCTAAGTACTGCTAAATGTTTAACAACCAGTTCTCCAAGAACAAAAAATCTCCAAGACACACTTCAAGTTTGCTAGTGTGTGGGACAAGACAACCCTTGCCCAAATAAAATAATCAGAGATATCTCCAAGTAGAGACAGGAAGGATTTATTTAATTATTTCTTCTTGCAAGAAGGGCAGTCTCACTACTAGGGGCAGTCTAGTAGGAGAGGGAAAATACAAAATGCAAAGCTTGGTTATATACCCAAAAGACCATTCCTTTTCTCCCTCCCTTGTTCTGTCCTATTCCCATTAATTAAGAACTGAGGCGCACAATCTTAACTGCAAAAATCTGCTGGCATTTGCAGATGAAATGTCAGTAATATCAGAAAACAGAAGGTACATGTCTAGTGGACATGAAAACAGACATAATACGTCATCAGTATCAACTTGGATATGAAAGCAGAAGATGAATGTTCTAACAATATCAATATAGATACGAGAGCAGACAATATTTTATGAATCATGGGGATTTTAGGACATGGTGACCTGCCTGGAGTTCTGCAACAGGATTTCCAATTTCATATTTGTACAGGTCAGATGGTAGTCAGTGGAAACAAGTCTGGGTCCATGGACAAATTTAAGGAACATGTACTTTCCCCTCCTACACATTAACTAAGCTTAGCAAAAACTTCAACTTATGACCAGGGAAATATGACAAGGGTCCCAGGCTGCCAGCTCAGGTTGCTAAGTCTTTGGTACTTTATCACAATTTTTGTTCAGATTTCTGGAATGTTACCTGTGAAGTTTTCACTTACTCCATTCTCTTACAAATGAGTTGCATTAATATTTTTCTAACTCAAAAAAATATTTTTGGTAGTTAAATTGGGATGGTGTTGAATAAGTTGATTAATTTAGGGAGAATTGTTATTTTTATTATATTGGCTTTACCTACCCATGAGCAATGAATATTTCTCATTATTTAAATCTGACTTTATTTGTATAAAGAATGTTTTATAGTTATGTTCATGTAATTCCTGGGCTTGTCTTGGCAGGTATAATCTCAGGCATTTTATATAGTATGTGCATATATAGATAGATAGATAGATAAAATTTTGGTTGTTTATTTTTATACATTTATTATTTATGATAATTATGATTTGTGGTTATTTATTGTGATCACATGTTTATTTATTTATTCATTTATTTATTTATTTATTTTGGGAGTGGGGAAGGCAGAACAATTGGGGTTAAGGGACTTGCCCAAGGTCACAAGGCTAGTAAGTGTTAAGTGTCTGAGGTCAAATTTGAACTCAGGTCCTCCTGACTTCAGGGCCAGTGCTTTATTCGCTGAACCACCTAGCCACCCCACATAGTTATTTTAAATGGACTGTCTTATACTTTCTCTTCTTGTATTTACTTTGTAGGTGATATATAGAAATGCTGAAGATTTGTGTGGATTTATTTTAAATCCTGCTACTTTGCTAAAATTATTGTTTCTGCTAACTTTTCAGTTGAAAGTCTAGAATTTTCTAAGTATATCATCATATCAAATAGTTTTATTACCTCATTGCCCATTCCCATTCTTTCAATTTTGTTTCCTTCTCTTACTGCTATTGCTGACATTTCTAATGCAATATTGAATAATATTGATGATAACGGGCAGTTTTGTTTCACTCTTGATCATACTGAGAAGGCTTGTAGCTTATCTCCATCACAAATAATGCTTGCTGATGGTTTCGGGTAGATGCTTCTTATAATTGTAAGGAAAAATCCATTTATACCCAGGGTTTTGAATATTTTCAACAGGAATGAGTTTGTAATTTGTCAAAATCTTTTTCTGCATTTATTAATATAATCACATGACTTTTGTTGCTTTTATTATTGGTATAATCATTTATGTTATTAGTTTTCCTTATTTTAAACCACCCCTGCATTCCTTATATAAATCCCATTTGATCTCAATAATATTTTGTTACAATAATGTACCACAATTTATTTAATCATTCACAAATAGGATCACACCCAATTATTTTCCCATTTGGGGCTACCATGAAAAGAGCAGTTGTGAGTATTGCTTTAATATAAGTCCTTTTCTTCTCTCTTTGATTTCTGTAGGGAATAGGCCTAGTAGAAAGAAATCTCTAATTCTGATACTCTTATATTCTGTGTATCCACAAAGAATCATGATCTGAACAATCAGCAGTCTATGGTCACTTTCTGACCTAATATCCCCAAGCTATCAGTGCTTCTGATAGTAGGAGGGTGGTCCAATATCTGTGAACAAATTCAGGTATCATTTAATATAAGGATTCTTCTCTTCTGACTGGAGCCAATTTGCCACCTTTAGGTGGTTTTTTCACCATTTTGAATGCTAGGACCCTCCTTCTCCCCTTAGTGAGTTCCTTTCTAAAGCTCTATTTTGAGGAAGGCACAAACCAGCCACATCTCATTCTTTTCCTGGCTCTAGTTCTTACTCTCTGCACTTCACCATGTCTCATCTGCTTTATCATCCTGCTATGACATCCTTTCTCTCATTGGTGAATTATTCCCTGAACTTGCATTTTGAGAAAAGACCCAGACCAAGATATCCATCTATCATTTTTTTCTTGGTTCTACTTCTGACTTTCTGAACTTTGCACCCCTCTCCAATTGATGAGCTACCCCTTACTTTATAGGAAAAAATAAAAGAGCTGCTATACTTATGTTTCTGCATATAAATATTTTTTCTTCTTTCTTTAATATTTTATTTTTTTTTAAATGTGGGGTTCCTTTACCTTTTGTTCCTCCAGATGAATTTCATCATTATTTTTCTATCTGTATAAAGTGATCTTTGGCATTTTGAGTGATATGGCACTTAATAAATAAATTAATTTCTGTAGTATTATCATTATTTTGCATTGGTTTTGCCTATCCCTGAACAGTAAATATTTCTCTAATGCTTGGACAAGTCTTCAGTTTTGTAAGGAGAGTTTTGTAATTGTATTCACTAGTTCCTAAGTGTGTATTATAGGTACTCCCCCAAGTATTTTATGCAATATATAGTTATTTGAAATGGAATTTCTCTCTTTTTTTTTGCTACTGGGTTTTATTGGTAATAAATGCTAATGATTGTGTATATTTATTTTTGTATTCAGCAATTTTGAACATTTTTCATGTAATGACTTATGAACTCTCATCTGATGATACCCTTCTGATTCCAGTGATTCTGAACCCCTGCAAACCCTTATTCATGCCTCAGTTCCCCCACTGCCTGATCCTCATTCCCCTCAGTCCATCCACATCAAAGTCTCAACCCACCCCATTCTCTCTCAACAAACTCTTTTTTAAAAAAATTTTATTTTAGTTTGCATCATTCATTTCCATGATATTTTGAGTTACATATTTTCTTCCCATCTTTCCCCTACCCACCGTCCCAAAACAGCCATTCCAGTGTATCCCTCCTCCCCCAGTCTATTCTCTCCTATGTCTTCCCCCCTCACCCCTCTGACTTTTCGGTAGAGCAGGATGGATCTCCCAAACACAGTGCCTGTGTATTTCAATCAACGAACTCTTAATAGCACCTTAAATCCTTTACTTTCCCACTCCTTTTATCTTCTGACTATCTCTGAGAGCTGGCTCTCTTTAGATGACAGAGCCCCTCTAGACATCCTTTCCAACACTGGCTATACTTTTATTCATTCCCTTAGACTCACTATTCAAGGTGGGGGAGTTGGAATATCTCTAGTCCCTATAGCCACTTCCCCTATCACCACTGCTCAGTACCCTCTCCTGTTTTAAAGTTTATGCAATACAAATCTACCACCCATTCAAAATTTTGGTAGCACTAGCCAGACTCTTCTCTTTTCTCCATGGTTCAGTGATGAACCAGTTCAACTCTACATTGTCTTCTGTTTTGGGTCCCTTTCCCCTTATCACATCAACAATTGTGCTATGCCAAGCCTTAGTCTTAGATCATTCTTGCTATCTAAACCCATGTGCTGAATGAAGGTGAAAAAAATCATGTGACTACCCTGCATGGGTACACTACAAATTTATGTTATATAACTTGAACTGGGTCCTCATTGCTGCTACATGATTGTACTATGATTCCTTAATTAACTCATTATCCCTCCAGATCTTTTCATCCATCCTCAAACCTCCCATGGCTCCTTTTAACTTTGCATCCTCAGCTAAAAATCTTGTTTCATATTTTATTGAAAAAATGAAAGCCATTTGCCAGGATCTTCTTCTCTCCTTCCCCAACTCATATCACTCAGTTGCCTTCTACCACTTTCTCCTCCTTCACCTCCATCTCACATGATGAGATTATCTTACTTCTCACCAAGATTAACCCTTCTACCTACCCGTGATCCCATCTTATTCTGTATCCTCCAGAAGATTACTCTCTCTACTGTCCCCATTCTCTCACTTATCTTCAATATCTCCCTGAATACTGGTCCTTCCCTACTACCTATAAACATCCTGATGTTACCCCTTTGCTCAAAAAAACCTCCCTTAAACTGTCTAAACTGTCCCTCCTTGTTATCATTCCAGATTTCTCCTGTCTTTTGTGACTAAACTCCTTGAGAATGACATTTATGTTAGATGCCTCCACTTTTTCTTCTTAACTTTCTACAATCTGGTTTCCTACCTTGTCATTCAACTTAAATTTCCCTCTTTCCCTTCTCCCCTCCCTCCCTTTCTCCCTTCCTTCTTTCCTCCCTTCTTCCCTTCCTTCCTTCTTCCCTTCTTCCCTTCCTTCCTTCATTTCCACCTTCTTTCTCTTCCTTCCTTCCCAAAGTTACCAACGATCTCTATAATTATCACATCCAATGGCCTTTTCTTCCTTGTCTTTCTTCTGGACCTCTTTGAAGCCTTCAACATTCTTTGTACTACATGAGTTGGAAATAAGATAGGGTTGGTTCTAGATACTTGAATATGGATGCAGGCCTCCTCCTCTAGCTGGCAAATTGTCCATTTTTTGGTCTTCAGGCAGCTACACTAAAATTGTATCCTGACTTCCCATTGTCCTCTACTTCCAACTTTTCCTCCAGGCTCAAGGAGACTCATTCCCAAAGATATAACTAGGGATATTTTCACTTGAGGAAAAATAATTCCTTGGGTGATTGGAGGGGGAAGGGCATCAGGCAGTGAATGTATAGAGAATACTGTGATTTGGGGTCTAATCATCATTGGGATGGGCATGTGTAATGGTAATGGAAATTTGAAGATCTTCTCTGACCCTTAATAAGGCTAAGGGAATTTGAAGACCTTTCTTGATTTGAAGATTTTCCCCACCCCCTAATAGGCTGAATGTAATCGCATGGAGCCTGTGGTGGAAAGAGTTTACTGAAAGGTGCAGCAGAGCCCACAGGAAACTGGGAATCAGAGCAGTTAGAGCTGGAGGGAGGACAGGATGTACCCAAGGAGACAACTAAGCTTGTAAGTGTTGGTTTGTGGGGAGGCTAACGGATGGTGTGGCTCTCTGCTGTGTTATGGTGCATTAAATTCTATGTTGCTATGATGGATTCAGTTTCCTGGTATGGGGATGTGCTTTTTTTAATGTCTGAATAAATGTTTTGCTTCTGTCTTCTATATGGAGAGTCTCTTATATTTTGTGATTGAAAACTATGCCAGCATATTTACAGTTCCCATCAGCTCTGTAAATATTCTGTTGGTGGTACATTGGGTGATGAAGGATGGGATTGTGAAATTTCAGACCTTTATTTGGAAGCAGAAGAATTTAGAAGAAGAAATAAATATCCCAGGATGGGAGGATTTACCTTATTCTTCTCTATCAAGGGAGTGGGTTAAAAGTACAGGGCTCTGTGAAGACTGGGAACTGAGGCTACAGAGGGGAGAACCTAGAGAATTAAAAGCATGCTTGCAAGGAATATCAATAAAATCAGGGAGAGAAGTGGAGTAAGTGTGTAGAAGAGGCTGGGTTTTACTAACAGGCTACCATATTATATGTAAAAAAAAAAAAGACAAACTGTTGGAAAAGAAAACTCAGATGGAGAAGAAATTAGCTGTTTTGAATGAGAAATTTTCTGTGGTACAACATTCAGTCTGTCTTTTAGAAGAGCAAGCTGGAGGGTCTCAGGTGGCAGAAGTGTGTTTGGCTCAGGAAAAGAAGCAGAAAAGTAACAGGAGGAAGGTTTATAAAATTTGGGCAGAGGCTGAACCTAGTTGCCCTGGCAATGATTGTCAGGAGAGTGTGCAGGTGAAAAATGATACCATGTAAAATGATGAGGCTTTTATGAGGGCAGAAGTTCACCCCATACTAGGAAGAAAACAGGAGAACCATGGAGGCCAGAGTTCAGGGAGATCATTGAGGATTTCATTCAGCAGGAAATTACTGATATATTAATCAGATTCATTCAAAGGATGGGAAAATCATTAATGTCTTGGATGATGAGAATCAGTGATGAAGGGACAGGAGGAGTATAGGTAGATAGTGTGGATTGCTTGAAATTTATAGGTATCAGTTAGAATCCTTTCGACCAGCAAGTTTTTAGAGATTACCACATATAAGGAGGTAACAATATGACCAATATGCCTTGAGATAGAAGAGAATTAGCCAGCAGATTCAAAGTCAGAATAGATTGACAAGAAAAGAATTGTTTACTACTCTATTGAGAACAGGGGTAGATTTTGGAAGGATTGATGATATTCCAACTAATGAACTATACAAAATGTATCAAGAAAAAGGGCTTGATGTCAGATGGAATAAAGAAGTGACAACTGCCCCTACAGATCTTCCTGAGCCATTGCTATGATAGTGAGTTCATGGACTCCAGATACACAACTGACCCTATATTTTCTTCTTTATGTCTGGTAAACTTGTTTGCTAGATTTTTTCCTGCAAACTTAGTACCCTCCACCTACAGATGCCTGATCACTTAAGTCAGATGTCACCCCCTGTCCACGACTGTGATGTGTCACCCCTGGACCTAGTGTTGACCAAGTTCCAGATGCCAGCTAAAGAACTGACCTCTCTAATGGGACTTCTTGGGCCATGGATGGTTCCATGTCCAATTTCAGCAGGAAGTAGCTATGGAGGTGTATCAGCAATGCAGTATTCACAATGCCTACAGTAACTATAAATATGCTGATATAGTTATTAATCACAAAATGTAATAGGCTCTCTACATAAGAAATATAGCTAGAGCATTCATTTAAATACCTGAAAACTGAGTCCCAAAACCAGAAAGTCAAAGCCAACACAGTAGTTATGAAGTTGACACGTAGTTAAAGCAGTAAACACCCACATTCTCAAGCCTTCAAAACAGGACAGGCTACCTCAGGCAAAGATCCTCCTCTCCTCACTCATGACAACTGCTCAGTGTCCAGGCAGCTTGCTCCCAGCAGCTCCGGCCCCCAGCAGTTCTCATCCCAGGCAGTCCTCAGCAGGAGTCCTTAGCAGAGATTCTGGCCGGCTCAAAGAAAAAGAAGTTCGCACCACAACCACAGCCACTGCCTCTGCCGCTGCTTCCAGTCAGCACTGCATGGAGACTAGCTTGGTTCTGGCATTCTCTTGCTCCACCCCTTCCTGCTATGTCAGCAAGTTCAAGGGGCATGGAAGATCTTCAAATCCCAGTATTGTTACAGGAGGAAGAGACCTTCACCCCTTACCCCAAGATTTTGAGCCCCATTCATTCAAAAGAGGAAGGATGGGGTTCTTGTGCTCAAGCCCTACCCTAAGATATCGCCTTATGTGCTTATTTTGTGTTATCCCTGTTATATTGTTGTAAAGTTCTGTTGACACCAGTTACCCCTAAAGTCCCATTATTCATTTTTGCTATGTAAGAGACGTGAAAGATCTTGGGGCCAAATGTCATGGTAATGGTAATTTGAAGATATTCCTTGACCCTTACTAAGCCTAAGGGAATTTGAAGACTTTCCCTGATCTGAAGATTTTCCCTGCCCCCTAATAGGCTGGATGTAATCACATGGAGCCTGTGGGAGGAGGAGTTTGCTGGAGGGTGGAGCAGAGCCCACAGGAAGCTGGGAGTCAGAGTAGTTATAACTAGAGGGAAGAAAGGATGCACCCAGGGAGACAGCTAGGCTTGTGAGTGTTGGTTTTTTTGGAAGGCTAAAGGATGGTGTGGCTTCATTTTGTGCTGTGATGTATATTAATTTCTTTGCTACTATGACGGATTTGACTTTCTAGTGTTGGAATTTGGTTTTCTGGTGTCTGAATAGATATTTTGCCTCTGTCTTCTATATGGTGAGCCTGTTATATTTTGTGATTGAGAATTATGCCTGCATAATTACAAGTGCCATCAGTACTGTGAGTATTGCATTGACACTACAGCATGGCTCCTCAATTTTCACTCTCATTGGGGTTGGAAGGGAAGACAAGTCTTCTGAGAGAGGGTCCTTGCATATGCTCTCTCTGGTTTGGAATGTGCTAGTACCTTAGGTTCAAAGATTGGATGAAACTTATAAGACATTCATAATCCATTTAAGAGTTGGCAGAGGAAGTTTGTTTAACCTTCCAGGGGAAGGACACTCAAATCATGGAAAGGCTATTCATCAAGGATTCAGCCTGGATTGAGCCAAGCCCAGCTCTCCCATGCTGATGTTGATTATGTTACCAGTTTTCAGTCAGTAATCTGAGGGAAGAGCTCTAACCCTTCATGTCCTGAAGGGTTTTTGTTCTTAGGTGATCAATAAGCTCTTCCAACTGCTTAAACCTTAGTCCCCTAAGCCATTTAAAACTGGAGGACAATTTTCCTCCCTTTAAAGGAAAAACTGACCTAACCTAAATGGGGGAGAGGGATGTCATGGGATATTTGTTCTACTAAATGGAATCCTTGTTCACAGGGATAAGCACCCAACCCTAAGTCTAAGGTTGTACTATACCACAGTACTGGGTAAAGTGGACCAGGAGGCAAGGTGGAGAGATAACTCGTCACACTGAAGATTCTACTCAGGAAGCAAATGCTCCCCTAGGTCATCACCCTGGGTAAAGCTTCATTTGTCCCATGACTGTTACAACCTGCCTATAGCCTCAAATCATTTGCAATAATCAATCTGCCTCCAGGATCTCCCAATTCAGCTCCTCTGTCTTGAAAATTTTAGAATAGAAGATGTGAGAAACTGTTTCATGTATTAATGCAGCCATTAACTAAACTTACATGTAATTATCCTATTGGGAATTGTGGTATAGTGAACAGAGATCTGACCTTGGTCTTTGGAAGTTCTGTGCCCAAGATGTCCTCTGACACTCACTGCCCTTGTGAGCCTACTCACTTCACTTTAATGTAGGTGCTTACCTTCTGTTGATTATCTCCAGTTTAGCCTGTGTATATCTTATATGTGCATGGTTGTTCACATGTTGTATCCTGTACTGGATTGTGAGCTCCTAGAAATCAGGGACCACTTTTGCCTTTCTTTTGTATCCCTGGAATTTAGGATGGTGCCTAGCACATAGTAGGCTATTTAAATTTTTTTCCTACATTACTATTAACACTTATCATTATTAGATTATTTCACTACTCTGAATGGTATTTCTTTGTACTCTTAAAATTGGTGAGTAACACCTTTTGGTGTTAATTCCATTTGGTTATTTAGACAACTTTGCTGACAGTTACTGTGAGCTATAGTTTTCCAGAGAAAAACTTGATTTTCCCTAAAAGGCATGTGAGTTTCACATGATTGTGGCCTACTGCAAAATAAATTAATAAAATTCAAATCTTGTTTGAAATGTCCTTCTGAGAAATGTAAATTTTTTAGAAGTATCATTTTTCTACAAGTTTCCACTGAAGTTAAAATGTTTTCTATTTGAAATATGTTTTAAATACATTCTTTGAAGTCATATTTAAACGTTTTACAATTCTCATTCATTTCTGTAGGCAAGTGAAATTTTCTTCAGGCACATAGTTCATTGGTTTTACATTAAAACATTTTCTATATTCCATGGAAAATAGCCAAAAGTGGCTATTTTTATTTTTCAAGACTAGAAATATTTGGTCCTCCTTCACTCTAGTTTTGTAAGATTTCTGTTCCTCTGATGTCAAAACTAGTATTTTTCTCTACTCTACAGGGTAATTTTCCTTTGCATTTGATTTTGTACCCAGTATCAGCTGCATATTGTTTTGAGGAAAATGATTCACCAGTTTGCTGCATCTCTCTGGCTTAGTCAGAATTGTCTGACATTTTTCTGTCCTCTAATGTCCACATTCTTTCAGCAGCTACTGAAGAATCAATGAATTTCTTCTTGAGGATCTCCTGGCTCCATGAGTTAGCACCATGAACGATCAGTGGTACCTGGATCTTGATATATACCTCTTTAAGGTCTGGTACCACTGGTTCCAGGGTTTCCTTCAGGGCACCAAGTCACTGTGCTCCTCACATGGGGAGGACATGCTTCCATCAGTTCCCAGCTGGCGTCATAGCCACTTAATAAATGCTAGTTGACTGACAACACCTCAGTATTATAGGTTATTCCATATGTTGTGCAGAAAAATGAAGTGAGCAAGACCTGGGTTAATTTTTAATTGTGGATTTATTGAAGCACGTGACTCTTTGGAGTGAAGACTCAAATCAAACAGCCCCGAGCAGGGGCAGAGCCAAAGTATTTAAAGGCAAAAACTAGAGCATAACAGTGGCTAGAGGAAACCACAACTTAACAGTATCTAAGAGCAAGAAGGGAAATACAGAAGCCAGAGAGTAGCATTGATTAACCATCTGTCCATTACTCAAACAGTAAACATCCCTTGATTGGTTCTGAGGTAAAGGTGAAGGGCTGTGGTTGTTCAACCCCCAAAGGGGTCGTGACCCACAGGTTGAGAACCACTGCTCTAAAGCATGAGATAACAGTGCTATAGGACCCTCTTTCTCTCTCTCTCTCTCTCTCTCTCTCTCTCTCTCTCTCTCTCTCTCTCTCTCTTTCTGTCTCTCTCTCTGTGTCTGTGTGTGTTTCTGTCTGTCTCATAAAACTAGAGAAACTAGAATTGCTTAAATGATCTTAATTTTATCCTTTAAAAGGAGGTCGAACCAATAAGGAAGATTCTATTCTGGATCTTATTCTTTCCACCAAATAGGAGCTGATTGATTTAATTAAAAAGATGAAAGCGTAGAAGGGAAGTGATCATTGCACCTTAGGATTTGTTAAGGAGAAGGGGACAAAGAGGGAATCATCTCTTATGGACTCTGACAGCAGATTTCAAAATGGTATAAAAAACTCAAAACAGGAACAATGGAAAGCTGAAAAGAATGAAATTCTGAACACATAATTAAAATATTTACTTAGATGGCAAAGATATAGTTGTCAAAGATAAAGTATTTCAAATTGGAATCAATACTAGTAAAAGTCAGTGAACAGACTTTACCTCTTTCTGTTCCCCACTGTAACAAACTCATCCCCAGCAACCTGTCCAAGGTGAGAGTCTTTATTGGTCAGAGGAGCAAGCATGCTTCTTCTTGAATAAATATGCTCTTACATAAAAATGCTAGATGCTGAGTCAGCCTCAGAGTTTACTAGGAAATAGGTCTACATGAACTTAGAAATGTCTCTCTTACCTTTTACAGTCATTATTTTCTTACGCTTTCCCCTCTCCTCAATTTTACAAGCTTATATTGCTGCATCCACTAAGTTGAATTAATTTTTTAAATGATCATTTCTTTATTTTTAACATTTTTTAAGATTTTGAGTTTCAAATTCCATTACTGTCTCCAGCCCCTCCCACACCCACTAAGAAGGCAAGGAATATGATATCAATTATACATGTAAAATCATGCAAAAACACATTTCCATATCAACCATTTCACAAAAAAGCAACAATGTTTAAAAAGCAAAAAAACTTATACTTCAGTTTGCACTCAGAATTCATTAGTTCTCTCTGGAAGTGGACAGCATTTTTTTGCCATGAGTCCTTTGGAATTGTCTTGGATTGATCAAAGTAGGTAAGTCTTTCACAGTTGATCATCATTACCCTATTGCTATTATTGTGTATAATGATCTCATAGTTCTATTCACCTCATTTTGAATCAGTTCAAATAGGTCTTTCCATGTTTTTCTGAAACCACCTCCCTGGTCACTTCTTATAGCACAATAGTACTCCATTAAAATCATATGCCACGACTTGTTGAGCCATTCCCCCAATTGATGAGCATCCTCTTGATTTCCAATTCTTTGCCATCCCTAAAAAGAGCTGTTATAAATATTTTAGTACATTTGAGTCCTTTTCCTTTTATCTCTTTGTGGTACAGATCCAATAGGGGTATTACTGGGTCAAAGTGTATATAGTTTTATAGCCCTTTGGGCATAGCTCCAAACTGTTTTCCAAAATGGTTGGGCCAGTTCACAACTCCACCAATAGTTCATTAGTGTACCTATTTTCCCACATCCTCTCCATCATTTGTCATTTCTGATAGGTGTAAAGTAGTACTTCAGAATTGTTTTAATTTGCATTTCTCAAATCAATAGTCATCTAGAAAATTTTTTTATATGACCAAAAATAACTTTGATTTCTTCTTCTGAAAACAGCCTGTTCATTTACTTTGACCATTGATTAATGGGGGAATGGCTCTTATTTTTATAAATTTGACCCAGTTCCATATATATTTGAGAAATGGAATTTTATTAAATAAACTGGCTGTGAACATTTTTATGTCATTTATTGTCTTTGGTACCTTTTAGCAAAATGCTGTCTCCCTAATTATCTTGTTTAATTAGGTCTAATTTTGCCTTTCTTTTGTCTGAGATCAAGATTGCTACCCCTGTCTTCTTTTTTTTACTTCAGCTGAAGCATATTAGAATCTAGTCAATTATTTTAACTGTGTGTCTTTCTGTTTCAAGTGTGTTTCTTATAAACAGCATTTTTTTTTTTATTCTGGTCTCTAATCCATTCTACTATCCATTTCTGTTTTATGGATGGATTCATCTCATTCATATTCATGGTTATGATTGCTGATCATTTATTTCTCTCCACACTATTTTCTTCTGTTTGTCCTTTTCACTTTTTTTTAACTTGTCTTTCCTCAAAAGTCTATTTTAGTTCTGACCACAGCCTCCCTTAATCTGCTTTCCTTTCATCACCCCCTCCTCTTTTCTTATCCTCTTCCCTTCCTACTTCCCTATTTGTTAGTGGAGGAAAGTTGAAGAAGTCTTTTTCCTCAGTCTTTAAGAGGTTTATATAATACAGGGTTTCAGAGAAGAGTACCAGCACATAAAACTTCATAGCAGTTAACATATTTTGTAGAGAGGGCAGTTCTCAGGCAAAGTCCATCAAGACATATATTAGTAAGCATAAATATTCAAATTTAAGGCACCCAAAACATCAGCATTGGGTGGATCCAAGACCTAAGTGGGATCCAAGTATTCCCTGTTATCATTCAGCATCTCTGAGGTCAGCCAATTTCTAGCCACATCAAGCTAGGTTAAAACAATATTAATCAAGAAGGTTTTCCAGAAAATATAATAAAATATTTCCCTACAAATCAATGCCTCTGCTTTTCTCAGTGGATTCTAACTCCTTAGCAAACCTATTACCTTAACCTTGTTAAATAAAAGCGCTCTCTCCAATGTCACCAAAGACCTTTTAATCACCAAATCTAAAGACTTTTTTTCTCAATCTTCACCCTTCCACTCTGCAACATTTCTATCACCTAGATTCACTCTCAACTCTAGTTTTTCATGACATTTCTCTCTTCTGATTCTCATCCCATCTGTCTGACTGATCCTTCTCACTGTCCTTTGCTGGTTCTTCATTTAGATAACAGCTACTATCCATGGATATCTCCCAAGATTCTATCTTGGATCCTCTTCTCTTCTATCTGTATCCTTGCTCACTGCATGAGCTCATCATTTCCCCTGGGTTCAAAATCATCTCCCTGTAAATGAATCTCATATCTATATAGCTAACTGTAATCTCTCTCCTGAGCACTAGTTTAAGACCATCAACTGAATACTTGGACATTTTGAACTGTATATCCTGCAGGCATCTCAAACTTCTTTTTTTTTTTTCAAACTGAAGGTCAATCTAAATGATAGGAGAAATATTAAATCTCCATGGATTGGCTGAACCAATATAATAAAATGACAATACTACCTAAATTAATTTACTTATCTAGTACCATGAGAAAGTACCAAAGGCTCACTTTTTAGAACTAGAAAAATAATAATACAATTCATCTAGAAGAACAAAAGGTTAAGAATATCAAGGGAATTAATTGGAAAAATGGGAAGTAAGGTAGATCTAGCATCTACCAAACTTAAACTATACTACAAAGCCATAGTCGTGAAAATAATTCAGTATTGAATAAGAAATAGAGTGGGAAATCAGTTGAATAGATTAAGGTATACAATATACATAATCAAATGAGCATAGCCATCTTGTTTGGGATAAGTCAAAAGATACCAGTTACTAGGTCAAGAACACACTATTTACAAAAACTGTTGGAAAAACTAGACAGTAGCCTGGCAAAAACTAGACATACACAAACAACACCAAGACAAGCTCTAAATGGGTATGCGATTTAGACAAAAAGGATGACATCATAACACCTCTGAGATGCCACCTCACACTATCAAAATTGGCAAAGGTAATAAAACTGGAAAGTGACAAATGTTGCAGAAGGTGTGGGAAAAGCAATATGTTAATGCACTGTATGGAACTGTGAACTGGGCTTGCCATTCTCAAAAGCAGTTGGAGCTATGACCAAATAGCTCCTAAACTTTGCATACCCTTTGACCAACATATTGTTACTAGGTCTATAAGGATCTATCTAAAGAGACAAAAGAATGAGGGAAAAACTTACGTATGCAAAAATGTTTATATCAGTTCTTTCCATTGTAGTAAAGAATTGGAAACTGAGGGGGTGTCCAATTGGGAAATGGCAGAAACAAGTTATCTATCTATCTGTCTATCCATCTAGCTAGCTAGCTATCCATCAGCATATTGTGTATATGTATATGTCTATATCTATATATACACACACATACATACACACATGTGTACATGATGTATAGATAGATAGATAGATATGCCGCATATGCATATACATGATGAAATGCATTTGCACTATAAGAAATGATGAAGGAGGCAGGTTCCTAGAGAAACCTGGGAAGATTAGCATGAACTGATACTAAGTGAAGTAAAAACAACTAGGAGAACAATTTACGCAACAACAAGACAACTCTGAAAGATGTAGGAACACTGGTTAACACAATGATGAACCACAACTCCATAGGACATGTGATAAAGCACATTACCCACTTCCAGATAGAGAGACAATGGATTCAGAGTTCAAATCGAGGCATATGGTTTTTGGACATGGCCAGTGTAGCAATGTGCTTTGTTTCTGTACATGTTTTTGTTTTTTTTTTAATTCTCCATTGTATTTATTTATTTTTAGTTTTCAGCATTCGTTTCCACAAGATTTTGAGTTACAAATTTTTCTCCCCATCTTTTCACTAACCTCACCCCAAAATAGCCAGCCTGCTGAATACCTCTTCTCCCAATCTGTTCTCTCTTATATCCTCCCCCATCCCTCCCCCAACTTTCTAGCAGGGCAGGATGTAGTTCTATACCCCAGTGCCTGTGTATCTTATTTCCCAGTTGCATGTAAAAAAACAATTTTTTTAACATTTGTTTTTGAGTTCCAGAGGCTTTTCCTTCTTCCCTCCTCACCCACCTTGGGAAAACAAGCAGTTCAACATAGGTTGTACATGTATAGTTACACAAAACATTTCCATAGTAGTTATATTGTGAAAGACTAACTATATTTCCCTCCATCCTATCCCACCCCCGACTTATTCTATTTTCTCCTTTGACCCTGTCCCTTTTCAAAAATGTTTGCTTCTGACTACCCTCTCCCCCAATCTGCCCTCCCTTCTGTCATCCCCCCTCTTATCCCCTTCCCCCCTGCTTTCCTGTAGGGTAAGATACTCAGTTGAATGTGTGTGTTATTCCCTCCTTAAGCCAAATTCAATGAGAATAAGGTTGACCCATTCCCTTTCACCTTCCTGCTCTTCCCCTCCA
>JAQQSU010008279.1:0-12996 GCA_028627135.1 Pseudochirops cupreus | reverse complement strand
AAAAAAAAAAAATAAAGTCAGATTGAACTCAGGTCCTCCTGACTCCAGGGCTGGTGCTCTATTCACTGTGCCACCCAGCTGCCCCCAGTCCCTACTTCTCAAGGTTGTTGTGAAGGCAAAATGAGATAAAATGTTTAAAGTGTTATCCAAACCTAACCATTCAATAAATGCTAGTTATTACCTACTCTGACTCCAGAGCAGCTCTCACTCCATCAAATCCCACATTTCTTCCATAATATTTGCTTATGATTGATTCTGCTGCATCTAATCTTAGAGTTACAGGATCATTGATCAGAGCTGAGAGGGACCTCCACAGTCATCTAATCTGACCTCCTTATTTTCTGGATGAGGAAACTGGGATCCTCCAGAAAAAGAGAATCAAGACCTGGTTAAAGTCCCAGCCCTGGTGCTAGGTAGCAACTCCAATTAACCACCCTGTGTAAAATGGGGATAATCCTACTTACAGAACACAACTTCACAGTGTTGGTAGGAACATAACAATATACATACTTTAAAGGTAATTTACAGTCACTATCTATGATCGCTGTAAACCTACCAGGATCTTAGAAGGGAGGAAGGAAGAGAAGGAGGGAGGGAGTGAAGAAGGGAAGAAGGGAAGGAGGGAGGAAAAGAGAGAGAGACAGACAGAGAGGAGGAGAGACAGAGAGACAGAGACAATGAGAGACAGAGAGACAGAGACAGAGAGAGACAGAGACAGAGAGAGACAGAGACAGAGAGAGACAGAGAGAAAAAAGCCAAGAAGCAAATTTATCTGACAATATATACACCATTCTGCTCTAGCAGCCCCCTACCTCTCTGGGTAAAAGAGGGAGTTATGTTTCGTTACATGTTCTCCAGGACCATCCTTTGTTTTTTGATTCCTCAGAGTTTGGATTGATCTTAATGATCTTTTAATTTACCAGACTGTGGTTATTGTGTATATTGTCTCTTCATTCCCCTTATTTTAATGTATCCGTTCATCTACATCTTCTCATGTTTCTTTGAATTCCTCGTATACTTAGCCCTCTCATTTTACAGAAGAGGTCACTGAGATCCCAGGATGTTAACTGACTTTTTCCAGGTCAATGCAGGTAGCAAATGAATATAGCATGTGGGTGAGTTGAACTAATTATCTATCAGGATACCTTTTAGGTTGGTGGATTCATAATTTACCGCAAATAGGATGGAGGCTTCTTGAGGGCAGGGGCTGTTTTATTTTTGGCTTTGTACGCCCAGCACCAACTGAGTACCTGGCACATTTGTTGCTGTTCAGTCATTTCTGCTGTGTCTGACTCTTTGTGACCCTATTTGGGGTTTTCTTGACGAAGATACTAGAGTAGTTTGCCATTTCCTTCTCCAGATCATTTTACAGATGAGGAAACTGAGTCAAACAGGATTAAGTGACTTGCTCAGGGTTACATAGCTAGTAAGTGTCTGAGGCCAGATCTGAACTCAGGAAGATGAGTCTTTCTGGCTCCAGGCATGGCACTCTAACCACTTCACCACTTAGTCTGGCACGTAATAGAGGCTCAACAAATGCCTTCTGGTTGACTGATAAACTGCACATTAATGAAAGAGTGTTATAGAACCAGAGAATGTTAAGAGCTGAAAAAGGCCTTAGCACAAGTAAGAATTGGAAAGCACCTCAGAGTATTGATTGTTTGAACTGGAGGAGAACTTGGCACAATTCAATTCAATTTGCAAGAGCTCAGCACCTACTAAGCACCAGGCACCGTTTTGGGTACAGAATATTCCCTGCCCTCAGAGAGCTTATGTTCTACTTGGAGTGAAAGTAAGGAGTAGAGAAGTACTGAGTGGGTGGGGTAGGAATGAATGAGTAGGAAGAAACATGGGGTTGGATGGAGTGAGTGCCCTGGAGTCAGAGCAGGTAATAACTGGCATTTACAGAGGGTATAGGTTTGGATAACACTTGACCATCACTGGCTTTGGAGAACCTGACTTCCAATCTCAGCTCTGCTCCATACTGGTCATACAACTTTGTCCAATTCACTCACCTCTCTGGGTCTCAGTTTTCCTTATCCATGAATTAAGAGGGTTGGACTTAGCTGATGACTAAGGTCCCTGGTAATCAAAATCCTTTGATCCTTGGAACACTAATGATTATAATGCAAGATAATCTGAGGCAGGGGCTTCCCAGAGGTGGCATCTGGGCAGAGCCTTAAAGGAACATAAAGATTCTGAGTGGATGGGGTAAGGGAGTGCATTCC
The DNA here is from genome assembly GCA_028627135.1 of Pseudochirops cupreus. Classification (NCBI taxonomy): domain Eukaryota; kingdom Metazoa; phylum Chordata; class Mammalia; order Diprotodontia; family Pseudocheiridae; genus Pseudochirops; species Pseudochirops cupreus. The sequence goes on along the minus strand of JAQQSU010008279.1, from coordinate 10,768 downwards.
AAACAGCCTATACAAAAGCAAAGAGGTAGGGGATGGTTTTCCATTGGAGAACAGCATTGAACACTGGAGACGGAAATGACCTCAGAGATAATTTAGTCCCAGCAAAAGGAACTGACTTGTCCAAGGTCACAAGGTGCTAGTGGCAGAGTGATGGCTGACACTCGAGTCTCCTGAGCCCCCAGCCCAATGGTTTTCTAGCCTCAGTTCTTAAAGAGTTAAAGCAGTTGCCCCAAATAACCAGTTTCTCTCCAGGGAGTTCCACGGGCAGGGGTGAGGACACTCTCACTGGATAAATGTCAGACAATGCTGATGGTAGCAATGGAGTTTGTTTCATAGATTGCCGTTGCTGACATTTTGTCTCCATCGATGACTAAAGGATCTGATCTGTCGGGTTAAGAGAAGCAGAGCTCTAATGAAATGTGGAAGAGTAAACTGCAGGGCAAGTTCATAATTTACACATCTTAAAAAACTGCTTCTGATGTATGTGCTAGACACTTGCATGGTTGGAGTCTGTGAGTCACAGATATCGCAAGGACCAAGAAAACAGGCTTTGATTATAGTGTGAAGTGTAATGACTGCAAGGAAAATAGCCTCACAATGGCAAAAACGAAGACAATATTGACTAGAACAATTCATGGACATTGCCTTGAGCCTGTGTGACCTCAAGCCAGGATGGGCTTTGCTCCTCCATTCTGTGCCCAGGCCTAATGAGGCAATTACTTTATAATTTAGGAGGGGGTGAGGGGTTAAGGAAAAGAAAATGAGCTACAAGGCATTTTCCCCTCTAATTGGGAAAAACACTCAAGTTTTTAAGGTATTTGATTTTTATGCCTTGTATTTATAAAGAGCACAGCTCTGAACTTTAAAGAACTGATCTCATTCATTCTTGCCCCTGTGAAAAGCAGCAAAGGAATACACATGATTAACCCTGTTTAAGGCTGAGTCACTTTCAAAGCAGCCACCACCTTTACCTTCTCAAAGGATGGCAAGTGGCGAGCTCTAGGAGTCCAAGAATCCCTCCTAACATCTTCTCCTATCAAAGCAGGGAACTGACACAGAACTATCTCACTGCTGTTCCCAACGTGAGACGTTGCAGGTCCTTTCTAAGAATGGTAACTTAACCTATTGAGAATCGGGAGGGGAAAATGAATGACTTTTGCTCCCTGGGAAAATGGGTGATGATAAACCTGCCTCTTCAACATCTCCAACTGAGTGTCTCACAAGCAGCTCAGGCACTCTGGTGTTGTAGAAGACCTAGGTTCTAATTCTGCCTAATTAGCTGTGTCATTTTGGGCAAATCACTTCCTGTAATCTTGCTGTAATCTCAACTATTAAATGAGGAAATTGGATTAAAGGAACTTTAAGATCTCTTTCAGCTGTAAATCTACAATCCCTAGAACAAAATTACTCAGAGGAAAGAGGAGTATTTCATTCTCTATGCGTGGAGATCATTGCTGTTTCATTAATTAAATTTTTAGTGATCTTTTCTCCCCTAATCATGCTCCACCTCCAAACCGCAACAACTGCCTTTTGGACATCTCAAATTGGACATCCCAGGGGCATCCCAAACTTGATATGTCCAAAAGTATTCACCATCTCTTCTCCCAAACCCTCCCTGCTTCCCAACTTCCTGATTATTGTTAAGGGCATCACCATCCTCCCAATCAGTCACCCTTACAACTTTGTATCATTCTCAACTCATGCTCACTCCACATAGCCAGTTTACTGTCAGCCCTTGTCGTTTCTACCTTCATGACAGCTATCAATACATACTATTCTTTCCACTCACATAGCCATCACTCTGGTTGCAGGAGCTTATCCCCTCTTGACTAGAATTCTAACTGGTCTTCTTGCCTCAAGTATTTCCCTACTTCAAGCCATTCTCCACTCTATGTTGCCAAAGGAATTTTCCTAAAGTATAGGCCTGACCATGAACTCTCCTGCTTGAGAAATTCAGATATAAAATTCTCTGTTTGGTATTTAAAGTCCTTCACAATTTGGCCCTTCTTCCTGTCTTTCTGATCTTCTTATACTTTACTCCTTCCAGGGCAGCTAGGTGGTGCAGTGGATAGAGCACTGGACTTGGAATCAGGAAGGCTCATCTTTCATGAGTTCAAATCCAGCCTCAGACACTTACTAGCTGTGTGACCCTGGGCAAGTCACTTAACCCTGTTTGCCTCAGTTTCCTCATCTGTAAAGTGAGCTGGAGAAGGAAATGGCAAACTTCTCTAGTATCTTTGCCAAGAAAACCCCAAATGGGGTCATGGAGAATCAGACACAACTGAAATGACTGAACAACAACAATGCACTCACTGGCCTTTGCTGTTTGTCATACATGACATTGCAGCTCTGGTCTGCACCTTGCAGTGGCTATCCCCCATGGCTGGAGTGCTCTCCCTCCTCACCTATGCCTCCTGCCTTCTCTGGTTTCTTTCAAGACTCAACTTGCCTTCTTCAGAAGGTCTTTCCTTCCCCACCTCCTTTCTCTCAAATTCTAGTATCTTCTTCCTGGGATTGCCTTCCATTTTTTCTCTCTCTCTCTCTGTCTCTGTCTATCTCTGTCTCTCTCTGTGTCTGTGTGTCTGTCTCTGTCTCTCTCTCTCTTTCTCTGTCTCTTCCTCTGTCTGTCTGTCTCTGTCTCTATGTCTCTCTCTATCTATCTTTGTCTCTCTCTGTGTCTGTCTCTCTTTCTCTGTCTCTGTCTGTCTGTCTCTATGTCTGTCTGTCTCTGTCTCTGTCTCTCTCTGTCTGTCTCTCTTTCTCTGTATGTGTGTACATAGTTATTTTTATTGTTATCTCCCCTAATAGAATGGGAGCTACTTGAGGGACCTTTTTTATAGCCCCACTATCAGCACAGATGAATCACTTCCTACAAGTTTATTGGTAGGCTGACCTTCCTATTTCTTTGGAGAGCACCACGCCCCTGCAAGCACCCAGGTCCACAGTACAGAGGCTTCCTCAGTTCTTCTCACTCCTTCATCCCATCACATCCAATGAGTTGCACACTCATGTAGTTCCATAGCCATGATATCATTCACATTCATCCAGTTTCCTTCTACAGACACTGCCATCCTATCTACAGACACCACCATGATTCAAGCCCTCAACACCATTCATCCTGACAATTCCAACAGCCTCCTAAATGGGCTCCCAGATTCCTGTCTCTGCTCTCTCTAACCCATCCTCACAGAGGCCAAAATAGTAGAGGCAGGGCCACAGCTGACACTCAGATCTCCTGGCTCTCACTCAGTCCAGTGGTTTTCCTGACATACTGGCCTCAGTTCTAAAAGAACTCAGTCCTAAAGCAGTTGCCCCAAATATCCAGTTTATCTCCAACTTCCTAAAGCATAAGTCTGATCATGTTACTCCTCAGTTCAATGATTTTCAGGAGCTCCCTACTTCTTCTTTATTCAATCTCCTCTACTCTTCAGAAAATGGCTTCAGCCTACCTTTCTTCCTCTCCAGGCTTACTTCACACAACTTTCCTTTATACCTGACCAATCATGAGTCTGTTTGTCTGAACTCAGCATTCTGACTTTTCCCACCATGCTTCTGAGAACAGACTGTTCTTGTTGCCTCGAATGTTATCCTTCTCACCTTTGCCTTTTGGACTACCTCCCTTCTATCAAGACTCAGGTCATGAGCCAGCTTCCGTGTGAAGCCTTTCCTAATCTCTCTTCCCCACTGTTAGTGTTCCTCCCCTTGCCTCTAATCTTCATGTACGTATACTTCCATGTACATACTGTACCTCCACCTCACCCCAGTAGAATGTAGACTTCTTGAGAGCAGGGGTTGTTTTGTCTTGGTATATGCAATGTCTAGCATAATATACTAGCACAGTGTCTTGCACATAATAGACCCTTAATAGATGCTTATCTAATTGGGCTGAATCATTTTTCATTAGAATTCCTTGCAAGTCCAGATCCGCCAAAGACCTTCTGTTATCCGTCTTTACGATTTGGAGGTGGCCCTGGGTTAAAGCTGCAAAGGCCTTGAGTGTAGATCCAGGGACAGACTTGGTGTCTATTGGTGAGAACTGACATTAAGTTCAAGGATGCTCTCATCGTCATGACAGCATTGGTCACTGAGAGATCATTTTTTTCCACTATGGCCCCTCTTAAAGACCTTCTACTAAAGGGCAATGGAGATTGTGCCATTCAACCACACTCATAAAATCACAGAACTAGCATTGAATGCACCTAGAAATGGTAGGAAGTAGAAAAGGAGTCTGGATAGTAAAATGAGGAAAGCATTGAAAAGTAGTTTAAGAGACCTGGCCTGGGTTCAAATCCTGACTCTTTCACTAACTTAATTGTATGACTTTGGACAAGTCATACCGCCTCTCTCTACCTGAGCATCCTCCTCTGAATTAAAGGGGTTAGAACAGATCATAGGAATGGAGTTGGAAGGGTTCTCATCCAGCCCTCTCATTTTACAGGTGAAGAAACTAAGGCCTAGGGAGGTTCAGTGATTTCCCTAATATCCTATCATTAGTAAATAGCAGTGATGAGATTTGAACCTAGGCTCTCTGTTTATTTCACTGATCTGCACTGAGCCCTCTAATATTTTTTAAGAGAACCTGATTCAGATCATCCCATAGCAGTGAACAGTCTCAGATAGAGTTATAATAGATAATAATATTACCTAGTATTTATAGGAGCGCTTTATGGTTTACAGATCAGTTTACCCTATAGTATCTCATTTGATCCTCACTAAAACCTGGGAGGTGGGTACTATAACTAGTCCCATTTCACAGAAAAGAAGACCAAAGCTGAGAGAAGTGAAATGACTCACCTAGGGTCAAACAGCTCAGAAGTGTCTGAGGCAGGATTTGAACTCAAGATACTCTTGCCTCTAGGTCCAGCCTTCTATCCACAGCGCCATCTAGCTGCCTCTGTAGTGAGTGGTAAGGTGACCAAGTCATAATACTGACCCCATAAGCCATTTGGTCAAAATGGTCTAGTTTTTTGGTTTTTCGGGTTTGGGGTTTTTATAGTCATGCTACACCAATAGAGTTTCTCACTTCCCCGGAAAGAGAGACACAGTGAATCAGACTTCTGCTGACACCTCTCTTTGGTTTGTTTATTAAACTTGTCTTCAGGAGTTCTAAGTTCACATCAGGGGTGTGGAAAAACTAAAATAATCATTAGTCTTGAGGACAAAAATAAAGGAGAATCTTCTATTTCAATTAAGTTCAAGAAATAGAATTTTAAGGTACTGCTAGTGCCCTAAGATAGAGTCCACTAGTTAAACAAAACAAAGATTAAGAACAGTCGTGTCAGACGGAAGGAATGACTTTGGTGATCACTGATGGAGATCAGCTTCCACACACAGATAAGGCCAGGGGAGCGGCCGTATCGCTATTATTTTTGCATTTCCCTCAGACCCCTTATTTCTGTCTGATTGGTCTGTGCCAGCGATTTCATGGAGAGTTGCCTGCACGCCCCAAGAAAGTCCCACAGCGTGAGGCCCAGGAAGGACCTGACCCCAAGCCTTCTTGTCTTCAGACTCACTTTTTCTTCCCTGTGCCACACTTGCCTGTAGTAGTATGAGTGAGTTCTTTATAAAGTGTGAAGAAAATGAATAAGTTACATAGATTTCTCTATGTCAATAATAATCCCAGAAACTATTGCCGACATTTTAAAAAATGTACGTGTAAAGTATTATACTGCATCCTTAAGGGAATACGACATTTCATTAGATACAGCTACTATCCTCAGGGAGGTAAGAGTCGAGTCCCATATAAATGTCTATGGTAAGCAACATCCAGGTTTCAGTATATCCCTAGGGCTTCTCATGCTGAAGAAACAGCATTTTTCATGCAATGCCTTCTCTGTGTTGGCTTATGCAACATTTCTCACTCTCAATCCCTTTAAAGACAAACTTAGACACTGCATAACTACTTCCACAAACCTGCCTCATTTGACCTGGGGAGGCTATTGCATTTGTACATGAGTCAGGTCTTCATTTTCACTGTAGAATCTACTGGGTGATAATTGTGAGAACTCTAAGAAGCCTGAAACAATCTTGGTCTCAGGAAAAGCTTGTTTGCCACTGCCCTCTACTGGACATTATAATTATATTCAACTTTATTCAGCATCCTGATCATGAGAAATGTTTGGTCTCATGGAAGAGTCCTTTGAGATCATCTAATTCCCCCTCTCTGGGGAACCTCTGGTCCCTAGAAAAGAAGTGATTGGCCTAAGGTCACAAAGCAAAGTCGGGTTTAGAAAATGACTTTTTTGTGTGTATCCTCCTTAGTAGTCTGGAGAAGCTTCTGGACCCCTTCTTGGAAAAATATTTTAAATGTATAAAACAAAATACATAGTTTTATCTGTGTTTTCTTTCACAGCATGACTATACGTGTTTAACTTATGTCAAATTGCTTGCCTTCTCAATGAAGGGAGTAGCAGAGGAAGAGAGGGAGAGAATTTGGAACTCAAAATTTGAAAAAAAGAATATTACAATTATTTTACATGTATTTGGGAAAAATAAAATATTAAATCTAAAGAGAAAAATAGATTACAAGAAATGGTAAAAAAAAAAAAAAAGAAAATACCTAGGATTAGAAAGGAAACCAGTTATATTGAAATATAGCTGTCATTTTTTTTTTTAAAGAACTTATTCACAGACCTAGGTTGAGAACCCTTGGTCTAGAAATTTAGGTTCTCCGAGTCCTACCCCATTGCTCTTGTTACTACCCCATACCAGTTACCTCATTCATTCTCATTACTTCATTAAATGGTGTCAAGGGATCCCAGCATTTGCTGGTGTAGATGCCAGTGAGTACAAAAGGAAACAGCATGTGAAATAAGATTCTCCATGCCTTTATTGTCATAGGATAGACAAATACACACACACACACACACATATATAAATGTATACACACATATGTATATATACATACATGCATGCATATATGTATGTGTATATATATCCACACATATATACACATATGTGTATATGCATATGTGTGTGTATGTGTATGTATATATATTCACTTTACAGATAAGGAAACTGAAGCCTAGAGAATGAATTTAAAAACATTAAAAAAATATAATAAAATAATAAAATAAATGGGAGGTAGCCCTAGTTGGGAAGGCACTAGCGGATGAAATAAAATAATAAAATAAAAACAGAATAAACACATATATTATATATTAGTGTATATTAGGAGCTTACTATGTGAGAAACCCTGCTAAGTGCTGAGGGTACAGAAAGAAAAGCAAGGTTCCATAAATAAGTAACTAATTTTTTGCACCTAAATTCTCCCCAGTTTCCTCCTCCACCTCCTCCCATTCTTTCCGTTTTGCTCCAGCCTGTAAACGTGGCCTGTGATTTGCTGTTCGATTTTTGTCCTTTATTTTACAATCTTCTGGCTCCAGCCCTCTATTCGTCTCTCACCCTTCCTCTTCCTTTCACAAGAGGCCCTTGTCCTTGGAGTCATTGTAAAGGCTTCATGGGAGGAGCTGCTTTTGTCTGAGGTCAAGAAGCCACCCACATAAGAACATGGTAGAATAATGCAACCACTTAGAACTAAGCCCTGTGTGCCCAGGTGATTCACTCTCTCCCTACCAACCCTTGGGCGAATGATGATGAAGGCAAAATTTGTCCTCAGTACCCTTCAGTCTTCCTTTCTTAGAATGGCCTTCTCATGCCTCTTTGGTCTTTCTACTACAAGGTACCCTGTGCCCCCAAGATGCTCCTGTCTATTCAGGCTACCTTCCTATAACTTGGTCTAGTGCAGTGCTTCTCAATTGTGGATTGAGTCTAGTACTAACCCTGGAGTCTGAGGACCTGGGTTCAAATCTTGTCTATGATACCCCATTACATGTGTGACCTTAGGTTGGTTAATCAACCTCTATGGGCTTCAGTTTTCTCATCTGCAAAATGAGGTGGTTGAGGTACATAACCTATGAGATTCCTTCCAGCTCTTGCTCTATGAACCTATGAACCCACAGGTGTTTCTCACCAGCATATTCGTACTCCAGTCCTTACCTACTTTAGAAACGGAAAAATGTCAGATCTGGAAAAAACCTGACAGATCATTTAGTATAAATAAGTGAAGTGTGACTGACTCAGAGAAATGGCAGGATTTGAACAATTCCACATATGTGGCACTTTGTGGTAAAATTGATGGTTCATGTTTGTGTAGCTTTTTGAGGCTTTCAGAGCATTTTACCTGCAGTACCTCATTGATTCCTCCTGACACCCCAAGAAGGAAGGTGCTATCATTACTCCATAAATCTTTACAGATGAGATGCTCAGTAAGATTGTCACTGTCCAAGAGTCAAATATCTAAGAAGTATTTGAGACGAGATTTGAACTCAGATCTTCCCAACTTCAGCGTAGCCCTCTAGCTACTTTGTTTTTCAGTTACTCAGTCACATCTGACCCTGTGGGACATAATGCCCACGGCGTTTTCTTGGCAAAGATACTGGAGTAGTTTGCCATTTTCTTCTGAAATGGATTAAGACAAACAGAGGTTAAGTGACTTGGCCAGGGTCACACAACTGGTAAGTGTCTTGAACGAGATTTGAACTCAGGTCTTCCTGTCTCCAGACCTAATGCTCTATCCACTGAACCATCTAACTGTCCCACTCTAGTTACTACCTCAGTAGTCCAGAGCTCTTTCTTCTTTTCTTCATATCTTTTCTCTGTGTCCTGTTCTTCCAGAGTTGATCTGGAAGATTAATCAATAGCCAATAATAGTTTACAAGGCCTCCTCGATGAGACTGACCGACCTAACTGTCTGTACAAGTCAGGAGGGAGAGGGTAGCCCTTACTGGATTAAAAATCATAGTCCAGACTATGAAATGTCACAGGACGGCCAGTCCATTGAGTTAGCACTTTGATACGTGTATCCAGGACAAACATATAACGGAGGGTTGATAAATTGGGCCCAGAATTAAACAGGAGTCATGTAAATGTGAGTGTAAATGACTAGATACATACAAGATATACACAAAATAGATGTACTCATTACAATGTAAATTCCTTGAGGGAAGGGCTGTTTTTGCCTTTCTTAGCGTCCTCAGCAGCAGTGCTTTATCATCGTCTTTATAAAATGCTTTTCACTTGTTGACTGATTAATACTCGGGCAGATCTGCGATCTTAATGACAGACATGTTCCCCGCAACGAGGCACACTGCAGTTCAAACACACCTGCCCGTTCTGAGTGACTCTCACCCATGGGCTCCCACAGGGAGGGCTGCTTGGCTCACTTGATAGATGGAAGCCATCCAGGTCTTAAACAAGTTAAACTGAGAACCTGCATTTCTAAACTATCGATCTAACATCTTTTCTTCTTAAAAGCATGACATTTTTCTTACTATTCTTTGGTTTTATTATTGTAGGGTTGGTTTCAATTTTATGGAAAATTTACTGACGAAAGCTAAAAGAGGCTATTTGAAATGATTTATTTCCTTTATTTTTTTCTGGAAAAAAAATGAAGCACATATTTGCAGGAATCTGGGATTTGCGTTACATCTCCTCTGTTTTCCCTCCAGCCTTGTTATTCACTCTCTAGTCAGCTAGATGGCACAGTGCACAGAGCGCCAGGCCTGGAGTCAGGAAGACTCATTTTCCAAGTTCAAATCTGGCCTCAGACACTAACTAGCTGTGTGATCCTGGGCAAATCACTTCACCCTGTTTGCTTCAGTTTCCCTATCTGTCAAATGAGTTCAAGAAGGAAATGGCTAACTACTCCAGTCTCTTTGCCAAGAAAACCCCAAATGGGGTCTCAAAGAATTGGACAAACTGAAAAATCACTGAAAAACAGTAAGTCTATCTTCCTTTCTAGTAGTTTCCTAAGTGAAATTGATGATTATAAAACTACATAGCAAAACCTTCTCTTTCCCCAAGAATATATGTGGCTTAAAGGAAGACCTCAGATTAATAGCAGAGATGTGATACCATGATGGACTTTTCTTCTTCAATGAATATACACTGGGCATTCATTGTGTGCTTTGCACACAACTCACTTAATATTATAGAGTGTAAGCCCATTGAGGGCAGGAGATGCTTCATTATCCCAAGCTTCATTATTACCATTATTATTAAGAGCAGGAGATGATTCATTAAAATCCCAAGTACAGTGCCTCACACCTTTTGCTAAGGTGCTTTAAAAATGCTTGTTGATTGATTCATTAAAATGTTCCCAAAGAAAACTTACTGAGAAAGCCATATAGTGCATAGGAAAAGGCACGGCATCTGGAGTCAGAGAACCTGAGTTCCAATCCTGACTCTGCTACTTACTACTTATGGGACTAGTTTCATCAACTGTAAAAAAAGGTAGATAGAAGACCTACTTCAAAGGACACTTCCAACTCTCAGTCTGTCATCCTATGATACAATCTGAAAGGCAAACATACTGGTGTGGAACTATGAAAATGTACACACACACACACACACACACACACAATGGGTGGAAGATAGTAATGGAGTAGTTTCCCTGTCTAGGATATTGAAAGTGGTTGGGTGTACTCAGTAAGGTGTTATAAAAAAAGAGACAGAGATATGGTGGAGATTCAAAAAACGTTGATTTGTGAAGGTATTAATGTGGTAAGAGAAGGAACAGTGCTAGAATAGGCAAGAGTGAGGTTGCCTGTAAAAGTTCTTTAGATACTAATGTATGCTGTCAAATCCTGTTTGTCCTGACTCTAGGAAGGGGTGGGGTAGAGTCAAAGGACCCAGGTTCAAATCCTACTCCTTATGAGCCTATGATCCTATGACATAGGACATCTAGATAAGGAAAGCATGAGAACTT
>JAQQSU010008278.1:0-12997 GCA_028627135.1 Pseudochirops cupreus | reverse complement strand
ATGGAATACTATTATGCTATAAGAAAAGGGGAGGAGACAGTCTTCATATTCAGCTGGAGTGACTTATACAAACTGATGCTAAGTGAGAAGAGCAGAACCAGGAGAAATTTGTACACAATCACAGACACATCGTATATGTGATGACCAACTCTGATAAACTGGACTCTTCTCAGCAATGCATAGTTATAAGACAACTCTACAAGTCTCAGGATGGAAGGAGATATTTACATTCAGAGAAAGATCTAGAAAGACCAGAGTTTAAATGGAGACTGAAGCAAACTACATGCTATCGTTCTTCTTCATGTTTGGTTCTCTTTCTTTTTTTCCCATTGTTCACACCATTGGTTACAACCCTTCTATACAACCAGACTAATGTCCAGTGTGAAAGTATTTGCAGATCCTATACTTGGTTACAAGCCACCATGGGGGATGGGGTGAGGGAGGGGAGAAAATCTGAAACTCAAAAAATTGTGGAACTGAATCTTGTAAATTAAAAGTAAATAAACAAATCAATTTTAAAAAAAGAAGAAAAAAGTGGTATCCCAACCCATGTCTCTCATGAATTTATCTACTTTTTACACTACATTATGCTGTCTCCCAAGAATGAGAGACAGATAGACAAACTGGAGATTTCACAGGTAACCTCAAAGCCAAATTGGGTGAATTTTTTATAGACTTTATGGGGAAAAAATAAGGATTAAAATTGTACAAGATAAGATGGGAAGGGTTGCTATCTATAAAAGTAGAGGGATTTCTTGCACACTCTATTAGGCACTGGGGATAAAAAGAAGAAAAAAAGTGATAGTTCTCTCCCTCCCCAAGAGGTTTTACATTCTCTATTAGACTACATATCAGTCCAAATGTTATTATCAAAAAATTAGCCATTGAATTGAGATTGGTTTTAGAAATTCCAAGGTGATAGACAGTATATTTGAATTACCTTTTTATGTAAGATCCTGTTTCTTAGCATATTTAATTTGGTTGTGGAGGCCAATTGCTCTATGAAAGAGAAATTTTAAGGAATCAAATCATTGAATGCTAAGTGAGAAGAACAGAACCAAAGGAATTTTGAATAATGTACTTTAACCTCTATCCTCTTGATTAATTGAGGGATATTCCCTGCTAATTAAACCTTGAGTTAAATGGAGTCTCTTAATCGTGTGTTCTTTTCTCTTTTTAGAATCTGTCAGCCTGATTTTTTTATTGCTCAATGCTTCAGTATTTCAATAATTTATGATTTCATCAATGTGGGTCCTCCCTCCACCAATGAAGATAGAAACCTCTCTACAACTTGATAAATTACCTTTGAGGGTTGTCACAATAAAAAATATAAATAAATTGATCATCCTATAGCCAACATAAGGAAGAACCTCTGCAAATTTAGCTAGGCTAGTCCTTGAAGAAAGATACAGTCTATTACTATGCCTGGTACTAAAACCTTTCTAGTTTGGAGGAACACTGTGCTATTTCTGGTAAACTACGTGTCTGGCTCCATGCTCAAGGGGGTTGTACTTTGGAATTACACGACAATACCTTGGGCTCTGTAATGGCAGAGATACATCAAGGGGATTGCAGCAGGAACAACAGCAGCAGCAGCAGTGACAACAGTAGTAGTGACTGTTGTGGTGGTGTCATTGTCATCATTATCATGGTACTTCAAAGGGAGGGACAATTTTCACTCTCCCTTTCCTTATTTATCTCTAGGATGCATGGAGTAGAACACCCTATCCTTCCCTCTCCTCCCCCATCTCATCTCACCCACTTCCCCTCCCCTCCCCTCCTCTTTTCTTACTTCCTCCTCTCTTCTTTCCCTCTCTCTATCTCTTTTTCTGTGTGTCCATGTCTCTGTCTCTGTCTTTCTGTCTATCTCTGTCTCTCTTCTTTCTGTCTGTGTCTGCCTCTTTGTCTGTGTCTCTCTTCTCTCTCTCTCTCTCTCTCTCTCTCTGTGTATGTATATGTCTGTCTGTCTCTGTCTCTGTCTCTCTGTATCTCTGTCTCTGTCTCTGTCTCTCTCTGTCTCTGTCTTTCCTTCTGTCTTCTTTGCTTTTACATTAGTTCTACCTTATTTTCAATTTTATCTTAAATTGTAATAGCCTGGGTGGTCATGACAACTACAAAGTAAGATTATTCCATACACACTTTAACATCCATAACTAAATATAATTCTATTTGGCTTCTTAGAGGTATCTCAAGATTTTTTACCTCTGTCTAAGGATTGGATTTATCCACTTAGCAGCAGCCTAATCTATTTGTGTGAGTATGGTAATTTCTTTGTTCTTTAGCACTGTGATGGATCAAAGAATGACTCAGTGGGAGTCTGTTGGAGATTAGGAGGATAATGTTTTGTCTGAAGAGCTCTTTTCTCTTTCTCATTTATCAGATTAGAGGACAAATAAGCAGGAGAATTTAGAGAGAGTCTTGGGTACCCCTTAGTTTTTAGTAACTAAAATCAATTTCTAAAAAAGGATTAACACACTAAAAAAGTATATAATAAAAGTCTTAATGCTAATAAGTAATCTAAAACACAGATCAACAGAAAAAGCACTAAAAACCCAACTAAAAACAAAAAAGCAATCAATATGAATTAGGGACTTAAAACTAAAATTCTCCTACTAAAGTTTGCTGATGTCCAGGAAGAACAGTAGGAGCTATAGCAATAGTAAGTGTAGGTGACCAATAACTCTATAAATCTACTCAGCCCAGCCCATCTAAAATAAGTGATAAATTACAACAGCTCAGGAACCTTTACCAAGTGAAAACACAAGATTGAATTAATTTAATCAGAAGTGTGAATAAGGCTTTAACAGGTCTTTCTAATCAAAGACTTTAGGCTGAATATAAAAAGTCCTTAACAGCCATAGGATGAATGGAAGTGATATTAAGAGGAAGTCTGTTCATATTGGTTGAAGGGCTTGCTCATGCCTTGGGAGGCTTGTTTTAAAAAAAAAAAAAACAGGAGCTAGTTCAGAATTTAAGAGCCAGCTAAGTGACAAGCCAGAAGAAAGAAGTTTGGGTCGAGGGCTAAGAAATAATCACTTGAGTAAGAGGAAAGGAGAACACCTCAGCTTTGGCCTTGGTTTCCTCTCCCTTCCTCCCTTAGTTGGAGAAGGACATTATTAAAATTTGGAGAGTCAGAGAATTTAGAATTTTTCATTAGGATTCCTGGGACAGTAATTGGTGGTGGCAGTGTCTAAATTGGGAACCAACAGAAGATTGAACAGAGTTGCAATATGCACAAGAGGGACTTTCTGGAGATTCCATGGTGGAAGAAAAAGACTTCCAGCCATTGGAACCATAAGTTACTTCCTTGACAAATCTGCTTTCTAAGCTTGAGCCCACTTAGTGGGAGAAATTTGTCAAAGACTGTTTGAAAAATTTTTTTGTGAAAACTGTAGGGGGGAAATCCTTACAAAAAACTAATTAAGTCAGGCTAATTAATATCAACTGATAATCATGGGGAAAAGTACATTGTTCGGGCTTCATGAGATACAGCATTAGGTCATCCCCCAATATCCTCAAGACTGAACTTGGAGCCCTGAATGGAGATTCTACTTAATGCAAGTGGTAGTTGGGATAAGTAGCTCTGAAACACTACTAGCCTTCAAAGCAATAAGCATGTATTAAGTTCCTACTGAATGCAAAGTACTTTGCTGAAGTACTTAGAGGATAAAAAGGCTAAGAAGAGTCTTTGCTCTCAAAGAATTTATAACCTACATAGGGGATTAACAGTACACAAATAACTGACAAAAATACATTATCTGTTTATGGGATAGATGAGGGAAAAGATAGTGTGAGAAATAAGAGGAAAAATTCATTTCCAGTTTTAGTGATTAAGGAAAGTTTCACACTTTCTCCTGATTTGCCTCTTACATGTCTAACTGCTCCTTCTAAGAATTCTTTGCTAATTCATTATCTGTACCATGAGGGTGTTTCCCAAGATCCTTTCCAGCCTTCTTCTCTTCTCCCTCTATATATTTTCTCTTGGTAACTTCATCAACATACATGGGGTTAACTACTATAACTATGCAAATTACATATATGTATGTGATACCTAAGTGAAAATGTTAAGTCTAATCGCTGGGAAGAAGTAAGGGCTCAAGCCATAGGCTTGGTAATCACTAAATAGTGCTGATTGCTAAAGTCACAGAAATGTGCAAGGTGCTTAAAGATGATACTGAAAAGACAAGAAAAACACACCAAGAATAGAACCTTATTTGAATAGGATTATAGATCTCTAGACTCTAGTTTTCCAAAGTGGGTGTTACCACCCCTGGGGAGGGAGGAGGGAGTGCTGAAACAACCCAGGGGGCTGGTAGTAGCCTTTTGTGCAATCGAGGTCGTTGAATAAAAATAAGGGTGTAGTGGGAGCATACGGAAAGAAGAGAAGAAAATTATGAAAAACTATTCATACATGTTTCATCTGTTGTGTAACAGAGTTAAAGTTGTAGTGATTACATTATTTTCCAAATAAATACACAAAATGCCAGTTATAACCAATCAGTGGTCAAATTCACAGACAGGTCTTAACAAGCAAGTGGTGGCAGGTGAGCATGTCTCTCATTGTCGAGAAGTCCAGCATGAATCAGTAGGAATATATGCATAAAATGACTTGTTTATAATATGGTTACATGACACAATAATGCATCATCAAAATTTAAATGCAGGGAAAAAACCCACATGTTTAGATAAATTATTAAATTTAAGATATGTCATTTTTTTTAAAAAAAATTCTATTTTTTTTAAATGATGCAAATTTCAAAATAAAAACTGTTAAAGTGCTAAAGAAAGTAGATTTCCAGAGGGGGCACTGAGTAATTTTTTTAAAAGGAGATGGTAAGCCAAATAAGTTTGGGAACTTCCGATCTAGAGTTTGAAAGACCTCAAAGGCCATCTGGATCAACTTCCTCATTTTACAGATAAGGAAACTGAGATCCAGAAATATTATGTTATTAAGCAATGGAGGAAGGATTTGAAATGGCATCCCAGTCTGGCTCCAGAAACAGTATTCTTTCCATTACATGATGCTACTTCACTTTGGGGACATCTACATATAACGAGTGGGAGAAGGAATAGTCAAAAGACAGAGAGAAGTTGGTGAGTAGTGAAATTGCAAATCTGATCTTAAGGGGTTGAGACTAAAGAAATAGAGGACACCAATATTCGAGAAATAAAAATTATTATAGTGCAACAGTAGGAGCCTACATTAGGTTAGACCATGTGAATTTGTGGTAGAACCAACTACCATTTTCTAATTTTCTCTAGTAACGATCCCCACACTTGAGTAACTATAGTGAAAATGAATGGTGAGGGTTGTCCATTAACAGTCAGAGTGGTCATTAGAGATGTAACATTGAAGAAAGGGAAACTGATGCCATGCCTGAACAAAGTAAATGCTGGACAAATACAGCTAGAACAAAGGTTGATGCACTTGGAATGATTGATATGTAAGGACAGGAACAAATTGAATAAAATAACTCAATTGTCTATCCCACTCCATTTAAAGTGGGTAACAAGACGAAATCATGTCCTGATGTCTATGATCAATCAAGCAGAGATGTGAACTAGGTGTGAACAAAGACTAGACATCTCCACTGATTCATATATATGTGTGTATAAACATATAATACACACACATACACAGAGGCAACTAGATGGCCAATGAATAGCCCTAGGACTGGAGTCAAGAAGACCTCAGTTAAATCTGGCCTCAGATATTAGCTCTGTGAGAGGTCACTTAACCCTGTTTGCCTCAATATCTTCATCTGTAAATGAACTGGAGAAGGAAATGGCAAACCACTTTAATATCTTTGCCAAGAAAAACCAAAATGGTGTCACAAAGCATACACAAAATAAACACAAGGTAACTTTGACACCGAAGCACCATTGGTTAGGGGAGTTTGGTGTTTTCAAGGAAAAGCTCATGAAATAAATGTTTTTTGAGCTGTTTTTGAAGTAAACTATGTATTACAAGAGGCAGAAGTGAGAACAGAATGTGTTCCAGGCATGCCTACCATATCTACCATTGTAGACAGCCTTTACAAAGATATAGAAGAAAAAAAAGAAAAGAAAAGAAGTTTGTATTTGATCCTCAAGGCAATATATAGCCATTAGAGCTCCCTGATAAGTAACTAGTGCATTCAGGCTTAAATTTATTTTTTGAATCTTATTTCCTGATCTCCAAGGCCTGTATCTTTGTCAGAGACCTCTTTCTATGTATAGCTTAGTACTAAAACATCTATGTGGCAACCTGTTTAATTCCCCAAGTTGGGATCTCATGCCTTCAAACTCATCCCTTGCAGCATTGCGAGGATGGGAAGACTCAGAATGATTTTCATCTACAATGCAAATAAATGTAGGCAAGCACAATAACTTAAGACCAGGGTACAGGGAAACGTGTCATTATCTATTGCCTGCCTTATCACATTTCTACCTTTCTTAAGCTTTGAGTCCACTTGATGCCTGTATACCATTTAAGAGTCAGAAAGGCTCTTAGAAAGGTCCATCTTATTGACTTGATAAGTGAGGAAATTGCGACCCAGAGATTGTGACCTTCTCAATGTCAAATAACTATCTAGGATTAGACCTGGGATTACAGCCTAGTTTTTCTAGGATGCCTAGTCCAAAGCACATTTTGTTAAATCAATCTGTATCTTCAATGCATAGTTTGAAAAAAAATTGGACAACTAATAAGGAGCAGCTGGAATAAATTAAAGGAACTGACAAGTTGGAAATGAGATATAAGGGATCCTATGGGGAAAATTCACTTTTATAATGTTTAAATGCACTTGTCTAACATGTCACTGAAAGCTGCAATCTTCCATTTTCCATTAACAATTCCATTAATTTTCCCTTAATGATTAAAATTGGCTGTCTCTTCTCAGGCATGATGCCATAAAACATTTGAAGAAAATGATCCCATTTTCTCTCATTCCAGAAATATGATGTGCAGTGCATTTATGTGTTATGAGAGAATATTAGTGCTGAGAGCTCAGGAGATATTTTCTCCCTGGAAATTTTACAGTACAGCTCAAAAACCAAATTCATCCATTTCTTTTCAAAAGACCAGGAAGCCTATAGAAGGCAGCTGTCAAATCCCATTATGCTTCAGAAATTTACATTGCATTTACAAAACTGAAATTCTGTGAGCTAACTCCTTTTTTTTACATCATTCCTCCTTTTGCCCTTTCTTTGTACTCTTCATTCTGCACAACTTCCATTGACTTTTTTCCAAGAGAATTTAAGAAACATGGGGAGAACATGACTAATTTCAGTGTTTCATATCTTATAGCACAATTGCTAATGAAATGAGACCATGCTACCCAAATGCTTTTTAAAAATTAGATAGTATTTTACTTTCCCCAATTATATGAAAAATAATTCTTAATATTTGTTTTTAAAATTTTGAATTCCAAATTCTATCCCTCCTGCTCTACCCCACTTCATTGAGAAGGCAAGCAATTTGATATAGGTTATATATGCCTTACAGTGTTTTTTTTTTCATTTATTTATTTTTAGTTTTCAACATTCACTTCCATAAGATTTTGAACTCTAAATTTTCCCCCCTCCTTTCTCTCCCTCCTCCTCAAGAGGGCATGCAATCTGATATAGGTTCTACATATACACTCATCTTATAGTGTACCAGCAAGCACCCTAGCATACCCAGGGTGGCTGCTAGCACAGGTTCTTTGATCTGCTTTTCTGAAGGAAAGCAACTCAAAATGGGTTAACAATCTTACTTTAATCAATCAAACATATATCATTTACCTAGTTCAGGGGAAAAAGTCAGCACCCTGAACTTCAGAGAATACAAACAGAATACAAACAAGTTACAAGCAGACAGAGAAGCAGATCAGCAGATGGACTTCCAGTCATCTGATCATTACATCCATACCAGAGAGGGAAGCACCAACAGCTGGGTGTTCAAAGCCAGGTGACTCAATGGCTGCCGGGAGTCTTGTCTGGCCAAATCACACAACTCTTCCCAAAGTGAGCCCCAAAGCAAAAACTCACATTAGGGTATATATAGTCTTCTCCTGGATCAGAGAATGTCACAACCCTCTTGACCAACTGCCCAATCACAAAGTAATAAGGTGCAGGCATTCCTGAAAACCAAGCCTTCTGCCACAGGCTCCATGTGCCCACATTCAGCCTATTAGGGGCCAGAGTATACTTTCAAATCAGGGAAGGTTCTCAGAGTCACTTAAGCCTATCAAAGGGCCTAGGGGCAGGCAAGATCTTCAGATTCCCATAACATATACATATTTTCACATTAGTCATTTTGTAAAGAAGAATTAAAACCAATGGGAGGAACCCCCCAATGCTCTTAAAAGATCTTTTGACTAGAGAGCATTTTGCTGTCCTTAGACCAGGGTCAAATCATATATTACGTAGAACTCAAAATCTAAATGTATATACATTCGCCAAATAGCTGCTGAGAACTGACGGGGTTAGCTCTTTGAAGCAGGCAGCATGTGTTCATTTTACAGGTAAAGTAACAAAGGTTTTGAGAGTTTAAATTACTTTCCCTAGATGATACAGCTAGCAAGTAGGTGGCAGTGGACTCAAAACTGGGTCTTCTATTTCCAAGTTCTGTGTACAACACTGCTTTACATCAAAATGCTTCAGAATCCTTTTAATTCTTTTTAAAGGCAGCAAGGCAGTACAATGGATAGAGTGCTGGATCTGTAGGCAGGAAGACCTGAGTTCAAATGTGACCTCAGATACTTACTAGCTGTGGCAAGTCACTTAACCTCTGTCTACCTAAGTTTTTTCATCAATAAAATAAAAATAAATAAAATAAAGATCCCTCCCAGGGATGTTGCAAGGATAAAATGAAATGATATTTGTAAAACACATTAAAATACTAGCTATTATTTTATAAGTAAAACTGCCCTAAGGATTTCAGACTATTAGAATACTGAGGGGGGGGGTGTTAAAATTTTTTTAATTTTTATAAAAAAATTTTTTCAATTACTACTAAGATTTTTACTTCAAAATATTGAACCATTTCCAAAAGCTAGAGTAGTGATTTGGGATATGCTTAGGGCTTAAGGTACCCACCTCACTCTTTACCCTTAGAGAGCCACTTTGCATACCAGAACTGGTACAGGGTGGGTAAGTCTTTGAACTAGGTGCCAATATCTATGAAGGATGAATTGTACCTTTTTAATCTCAATTTCTGGCAGAGCTCAGGTCAAGTGTCTGGGTTGCCAACCTAAGGCCCACCTTCCCACTCAGGATTGATTGTCTCCATTGTGCTGACATCAGTAACACTTAATATGTGTTCACTGAGGAAGGCCTCATGTCTCAGCAATTTCCTCCTCCCTCTCACCTCCACAGTAAATTCAGACCCAGTCTTCCCCTTTCCTGCTCTTTCTTTGCCTTCCTTTCCATTTGTACCCAATTTCATTGTCAATAAACTCCCCTTTTTCCTAGATCTCTTCCTAACATATTGCTTCAATATTCTGTTTTCTCAGATTTCTCCAAAAGGCATCACATCTCTAGGCATGTTCCTCAAGACTGACAGTTTCTTCTCTAACATTCCTCTGACATACAAGACCAGGAGGAGGAATAATTCCTGTTCCCCACTACAACCTTCAAATTCTCCCTCTTCCCTTATCACTCAGTAACCATTTCTCTTCCTTCAGAGTTTGCTCCATCCTAGATATATTTTTGTTACTGTCACTTATGGACCAAAAGGTCACTCTCCCTCCTCCCCAATAAGTTTGGAATCTGACTCAGTTTTTCTCCCAGTCTGTGTTCCCTTGCAGAGTCTAATCTCCTAGTTCCCCAATCTCCTCAACTTTCATGCCTTCAATCCAACTTAGCCATACCCAGGAGTAATCATTCCTTACCCCGAACAAACCCTTTTTCCCAACCATCACAACCTCGTCAAGTAAATCTACCTGAGGCACTGTGTTTATCTCTGGCATGGTACACACAATGAAACTTTAAGCCTGGAGATGTAAAGATTGATGCAAAATTTCCTCAAAAGAAAATTATGCATTATTTGCCTTTTTTTATGCTGTTCAATCCAGTGTTATAAAAATACTAAAGAGAAATAAGCTATATGGAACTCACACCCTGGAATTAGCACAAATTAAGTATTACTGCACAGACTTGTCTATCGTGTCTGAGCATTATAAATGTAAACAATGTTGCCAGACTTTGTTGGAGGGGACAAGACATGACATTGTGAAAGGGAGCTTCATTTTTTTTTTTTGCTTTTTTCAAATTATTTGTTATTATTGCACCACTGCTTTTAGTGACATCTAATTCATGGACAAAATTGTTGGGGTCTCTTTTTTTTTCTCCTTTCTGGGATTTTTCATAAGTTATTCTAATCAATGTTGGTTAGACTTCAAAGCTGTGCAGGCTGAAAAAACAAGTCTTTACACAAGTTATATATAAAGATATATACATGCCATAGCACCATCGAAGAGTAATATCCATTTCACCTGTGTCATCAAAGGGATCAGCAACAATGCTCAAAGTAATATGGCAGTATATTAGAAAAAGACCTTCACTAGACTGGACATGAAGAGACTTGAACTCTACTCCATTCTAATCCACCAGGATGATAGAATTTGAAGGTATAAGGAAACTAACCCAACCCCTTTATTTGATAGATGAAGAAAGTAAGGCTCAGATTGGTCAAGTGACTTCCCTATATCACACAGCTAGTAAATCTCTATGGGATTTCAGTCCAGGTTTTCTAGCTCTAAAGTCCAACATTACACACTTTGTCATGATTCCTCTAACTTACTGCATGACTTAGGAAAAATTAGATTACTCCTCTACCTCTCAGTATTCTCATTTTTAAACTGAACTGGTTAGACAAGATGATCTCTAAGTGTCCGTGCTTCCAAATATTAAGGATGAGTCATGTCTTTCCGTCCAGTAAGTAGTATTTATGCAATGCAGAAGACTCAATGCTATTATGTAAACTACACATCAATGGACAACTTCGTCTTATACCATCATTATGTTCATCTCCTCAGTGAATTAAATTTTAAAAAGCAATATTTATTAAGTAACTATTATAGTACATACCCAGCTAAGTTCTGTGGAATGTATTACTTGAGAGCAAGAACTGTTTCTTCCTCCCTTTCTTTTTCTTCCTTCCTTCCTTCCTTTCCCTTTTCATGCCCAGCACTCAGCACCATGCCTTGAACATAATAGGAGCTTAGTAAACACTTGATTTGAAATGAGTTTAAAAGTAGAAGATACAATATCCATAAGTTTCTCATGATTTATTTAGTTGGAAGGAGACAAGGCACACATAGAATGAAGCAATTAATAGATGGCAATTGCACAGATTGAGGCAGATGTTGTACCCTTTTATCAACTCAAAGAGATGGAAGCATAAAATAAAACTTATCAGGGACCATCCCATAAAGCACACTTAGAGTTGTCCTCCCTGGTTCTATATGAATGCTTTGGGAATGGCTTCCAGCCATCTGGTCAATCACTCAACAAGCATTTATTAAACTTTCTATTTGCCAGGAGCAAAGTGATGACATACTGCCTGAAGGACTTGGCATTTTGCTATGATGTAGAAAACCCTAAATAGTTTCTTGGTTTTCCCCCTACCCAATGAGAATTGTAAGGTATGCCTGAGTGAAAAGTGTCAACCTCAGCTTCTATTACTTTGATTGTTCTCTGTGTTCTGCTACTAGATTCTCCTTGATGGGAGACTGGCCTATGCTCTTTCCTATACTTCCACTTAACTAGAGAATCTGGTGTTTGGACCACAGGCTTCCTATTCTGTTTTGCATTTTCTTTCCTAGGTGGGACATTATACATCTTTCTGCATCTAACCTTGGTAGTGTAATTATGAGTTATGAGGTGTATAGACCGTGAGGCCCATTAGACCTGGCTAGGGTAAAGAGAATTTTTTATATCAGAAGATGACTCCTGAAAAGAAAATTGGCTCATGCCTGGTCATTTTTACAGGAAGCACATACCATTATTTATTTAAACAACACAGAAACAAGGGGCAATACAAAATGACAATTAGCAGTTCTTCAAACTGATTTATGTTTAGAAGGGTTTTCAGTATTGCCCTTCCAGTAGACTGCAATAGTAATTATAAGTTAATTTACTGAATTCTGTTTAAGTCATTCTGTTAATATGCCCTATTAGTCTTTTATGTTTAGTATTCCTCTTTTGTGGGTAGAAATAAGCTACCTGTCCCTTATTTGATTTGACCTATATTGTACACTGAGTACCTTTATACTCCTTTTTGGAAGATACTCTGGATGTGAGCCTACCTCTAAGCTTTAACTCTGTCTTCAAATGGGTATGGACACCTGATCTACAATTTTTTTCCAATTTATTTATTTATTTTTAGTTTCCAATATTCATTTCAACAAGATTTTAAGTTACAAATATTTCTCCCATCTTTCCTCCACACCACATCCCAAAATAGCAAGCCTACTGAATAACCCTTCCCCCAATCTGTTCTCTCTTATATCCTCCCCAATCACCCCCCTAACTTTCTAGTAGGGCAAGATGGATTTCTATACCTCAGTGCCTATGTATCTTATTTCCCAGTTGCATTTTAAAAAAACAATTTTTTTAAACATTTTTTTTTTAAACTTCAAGTTCCAGATTTTTTCCTTCTTCCTTCCTTACCCGCCCCCACTGGGAAGATAAGCAATTCAATATAGCTTGTACGTGTGTAGTTACCCAAATCATTTCCATAGTAGTTATATTGTGAAAGACTAACTATGTTTCCCTCCATCCTATCCTACCCCCCACTTATTCTATTTTCTCCTTTAACCCTATCCCTTTTCAAAAAAGTTTGCTTCTAACTACCCTCTCCCCAATCTGCCCTCCCTTCTAAAATCCCCCCTCTTATCCCCTGCCCCCCAATTTTCCTTTAGAGTAAGATACCCAATTGAATGTGTATGTTATTCCCACCTTAAGCCAAATTCAATGAGAATAAGGTTGTCCCATTCACTTTCACCTTCCTGCTCTTCCCCTCCATTGTAAC
>JAQQSU010008277.1:0-12997 GCA_028627135.1 Pseudochirops cupreus | reverse complement strand
TGAGTCTATTTGTGTGTTCGTGTGTGTCTAAATCAGATTAATATAAGGTTCATTTGATGCCCACTCCTCCATTCTTTCTTCCATGTTTGTATATTCTTCTTATGCACTGCGCATATGAGAAATGGTAAGGTCTACCCCTCTTCTTCCCTTCCACACTAGTGGATTTCTTTTGCCTTCCATTTTCTTTTCCTCTCTCAAATTTCTCAGAATAGAACCAATCTATTGGGCATCCTTGCTTATTCTTAATTAATACCATGTGCCTTTGATAACAAGGTTTTGAAAGAACGCTTATGTCTTCTACTAGAATGTTAGCCTTGCACCACCTAACTGCTCACTTTAAAGGCAATTTAATCTTTATTTCTGAAGGGCCTTTTGCAAAAGTGGCAATAATATCTATAAAGAGGAAGCAAGCTATACAGTAGAAGGAGTCCTGGAAATAGAGCCCTGATACCTGGATTTGAATCACAGCTGTTACATTTACCAACTGTATGACTAACAAGTTACTTTATCTCCCTGAACCAGTTTCCTCAGGTTTCAAGTGGAGAAAATAATGCTTTTTACTTCCTAGCTTACAGGGAAGCTGTGAGGAAATTGTTTTTCAAAAGAGTAGAAAGCTGAATTTTTATTATTTTTTTAAATCAACCCTGATTACATCCACCAAACCTTGGATGTTATATAACTGGTTTAGAAGTATTCTTATCATTTGCCTCTGGATTAAAACTATAAATGTATAAAGAATGATTTAAAAATAGACAGTTTTGAAGACACCCCCTTCTAGTAAGGGCACCATGATCTGAGTTTGAATTCCTGATTTGCAACTTGCCTTTGTTTGAGACTGGGCAAATCACTTAACCTTCCTGAGGTTCAGTTTCATCATCTGTGAAATGGAGATAATACTACCTGCACTATCTATCTGTGAAGCAGGGTAATCGTCAAATCAGTAATCACTCTGTTCTAATAATAGGGATTACTCAGGCTACTGAATGCTAGTTCACTGCTGACTGACTGACTGCCTA
Source organism: Pseudochirops cupreus (assembly GCA_028627135.1). NCBI lineage: Eukaryota > Metazoa > Chordata > Mammalia > Diprotodontia > Pseudocheiridae > Pseudochirops > Pseudochirops cupreus. Next base: position 11,981 of record JAQQSU010008277.1, on the reverse strand, counting down.
AAGGCCAGGTAGGTCACATTTGACACCTCCTCCAGGGTTCTCTGGTACATTTAAAGAGTTTGAGAGTATATAATCCTTTTCATTGGCTCTAATTCTTGCCAATTGTGTTCCATTAAGTGTAGGAGTCCCTAGACTTCCAGTTCAATTTGACCAATTAACAGTAAATATGTCCTTGAAAGGCACAGCAATAACAAATGTATGAACATTCCCTATTCATCCTAGGTCACCTTCATCTCTGGCAAGGGGGAACCGTGAGGTTCATAGCTTAGTTCAGTTCCTATATAGCATTAATCCCACCAAGTTTCTTGCACTTACATTCTTGTACTTTGGATTCTCAGGGATTCCATGTTGGGGTGATAGCAACATTCAGTCTAGAATCCTGGCTCCAAGGTCATCATGGCTCAAAGACCTAGGAGCAGTGATGAACATAGTAAACAGCCCTGATTTTTCTCTTTGCAGAGGTGATAGATTTAGGACAATGGAGCCCATGTTTATCCTCTGGAATCATAAATGATCATTTCAATTATCATAGTTTTTTATGGCTTTCAAAGTTATTTTTACAGCGTTCTTATTGTACAAACTGTTCTCATTCTGTTTCTTTGATTATTCAATAGTTTATAAAAGTCCCCAGAATTGCTCATTTTTATGATATTAATCTTGATTTTATAATATAAATCATTCTTTTTTTCTGTTTACTCTGCATCAGTTCATATAAATCTTTCTATGTCTCTTTGAATTCAACTATTTCCTCATTTCTTATAGCACAGTAGGACCCATCACTTTAATATCTTATTCAGTTATTTCTCAATTGATGGATATTCCCTCAATATCTAGTAGCTATTGCTGTTGCTTTTTCCATCATTTCCGTCATCTCCAATTCTTCATGACTTCATTTAGGGTTTTCTTGGCAAAGAAACTTGGGGTATTTTACCGTTTGTTTCCTTCTTCCAGTCATTTTACACCTCAGGGAACTGATGCTAATATGGTTAAGTGACTTGCCCAGGATTACACAACTAAATGTCTGAGGCCAGATTTGAATTTAGGGCTTTCTGGTCCACAAAAAAAAGGGAAGGGAGTGGCTAAAAATATTTTTGAACATAAAAGGACCTTTTTCTCTTTCTTTAATCAGTTTTGGGATAGGTCTAGCACCAGCATTGCTGGGTAAAACAGCATGCCCTATTTAGTAACTTTTTGTTATAACTGCTTTCCGGAATAGTTGTATCCATTCCCAGGACCATCAATATTGCACTGATATGCCTGTTTTCCTACAGCCTCTCCAATATTGATTATTTTCATTTTTTTCTCCTTGAATAGCCCTGCCATGTGTATGGATCCCAGGGAGGCTAGAATAGATACATCTCTTTTCCCCATACTTCTCCAAAGCAGACTTTAATTCCTGCCAGGAGAGGAAGCAAGAAGTTGAGACCAGAGGTTGATTGCCCTTCTGCTCTCCAAGAGATTAGGGGTTAACAGGCTATAATTACACCCATTGGCTCTGTTAAATATTATTAATCTTTCAGATACACTTTTAAGGTTCAAGTTAAACTCTTGATGACTACTCATATGGGAAAGCAGACTCCACACTTTATATTCAAGTCTTAATGCCCTTCACATATCAGTTTCACAATTAACGCACGTAGCAGAGAGGAGGAAACCTATTTAAGTGAATAGCAAAACAGAAATCAGAAAAACAAGTGCAAATATGAGGATATACGTCAGGCGTTACAGACTGAAGCAGCTCTTCCATTGGGAAAATTAACTCAGCTTAACTAGGGGGGACAGAAAGTCTCAAATCTGCCAAACTGGAAAATTCTTTGCAGTCTCTAAGGTAGCAGCCTGAGAATAGAGACATGATCAAAGCTCATGTTGGCGTCTTCCTAGAATCTTTCTTACTCCATGGCCCTGAGGAGAGATTGGAATCCCCCATATCTTCTCTGTTGCTACTAGAGGGTAGAAGCGCCAGAGAGCCTAAAGATTCTCGATCTTTCTTTTCTCCGGATCTCGTCAGCTCAGCCTCATACGTGAGCACGGAGCATTGTTCTCCACCAGTGAGGGGAAAGTCCTGTAGCAATGGGCTTTGGGGCTTTGGGGCTGTGTCATCTTTGCCACTCTGATGATTGTGAAGCAGAATTTCAGAATTGCTTTAATTTGCACTTCTGACCGTAATGTACTTTCCTGTTCATTGTCATTAAAATTCAACATAGTTTAATTGCGAATGACTGTGTATGGAGAATTCTGCTGGTCACCGAATGAGATACAAAGCTAGAAAAGACATAATCTTTGTCCTAATGGAGGTAAGATTCTAGTAAGGGAAAATGACACACACGCAAATAACCATAAAGAAATAGGGACAAGCAAAATATATGGGAGGCTTAATAAGAGAATTATCACTACTAACTGGGAATGGGGTAAGGTGTCAATCCACAGGGGCTTCCTGGAGGAGGAGATATTTACTTACTTAGGTATTAACAAGTGAATTTAGATTCAACCACTCGAGAAAACAATGGGAGGAGCACTTCAGGGAGATAATGCCAGAAATACTTAAAGGGTACCAAATGTTACCCTGAAGGAGTATGAACTTTGGGGTCAGGGAAGGGTTTTGCACACTTTTAAATTACCTGTTTTTTTAGTATCCTATGACATAGAAAGAACATATTTTTTTAAAAAGTCATTTGTGTCTCCAGCTCTTAGTGGCAAACCTGAGCTACAGGCTACTTTCCTGGTCCTCTGTTTAGGGTTTCTGTCCCTGAACGTTCTGGGATCTGCTAGTTTTATGGTTCCTTTGGGGGATTCATAAAAGGAAAAATCAGGACTTTTTACTATGTTCACCACTAACTTCTAAAGAATACCTCTGGAAACTTAGGAGTGAATTTTTCAGTAATTCGTAAGAGAAATTAGATTCGTTATTCATATACTGATGAGTTACATGCATAATCTCCTGTGCACTGAGCAGAACATTTACCCCCATAATGTATACATAATGTACTTCTTGTCAGTGATGATAAATACTTAATCATGATTGTTTTGCCAATATGATAAATCAAAAATACATAACCTGTCAAAATGATATAATACCTTGTCACTGAAGGAAAAGCAAAAAAAAAAACAAACTTCAATAAAGGGCATGTCAGAAGAGATACCAAAGGAAGCACACGGCGTGTTGGGCACGGACCTTGTGGAAGGAATGAAATTAAGTCAATTTCATAGGAATGAGATATATTTGTTGGGACACCCGTAAGATAGAGGCCCGTGTGTGGTTGTTCTACGTGCACTGTGATATGTCTTGTGCCAAGATGAAGCTGCAGGCTTTGTTTGTTGCATGGAATCTCTGTTGCCATCAGTGGGACTTTAATCTATGAAGCATTTACAGGGGAAATTTACACTGAATATTTCCTTTGGAACCACACGTCCCTGTAGTGCACAAAATAATGGAACTGGAAGAGTAAACAGGTCAAACTTTGGAAGAGGCTGTCAGATTAAAGGTGCTATAAACACCCAGCAGACATTTTCCAGACTGCTGAATAGTATGCATTGCAGTACAGCATTGCAACTACAATGGCTACGTTCTTACCTATTTTGTTTATGCTCTTAACAGGAATGATTGGATGTCTTATTTCACTGATTTCAAAATGAAAAAAAAAGGAACATTCAGAAAAAAGTGACCAAGATGGTGATGGTTTTAAATATTATTCTCTATAAGAATAAGTAGAAGAAAATAAGGATCTTTTCTCCAGAAAAGACTTAGTGGGAACATGAGAGCTTTCTACAAGTATGTGAAAGATGATGTACAACAATTATTTTGTTTGGATCTGCAGGGTAGAATTGAAAGTAAAGTGTAGAAGTCGTGATGGGATTTTAGTTTGATATTAAACAAACAAACAAACAAACAACTTTCTAACCATTAGAGCAGACAAGGACGTCTCAGGAGGCAAGTAGGAATTATAATGGGTTTCCATTCATTGTAGTACTTCATACAAAAGTTTGCTGTATTATATAGAGGGAAATTCTGTTCAGGCAGAAATTGAACTGGATAACCTCTGAAATCCTTTCAAACTCTATGATTTTATAAGGTAAACTAAGTGCATGTTTTCCATTTTGAAACGTAACAATATGAGTTCTTTTGTAATGGCAGGCATCAACATGGAGGGGGATGGAGAATTAACTCCTACGGAGAAATGATGTATAATGGAAATACACTGGAAAGACACTCTGTTATTAGTTCTAATATACCAGTCACATGATGAAGAGGGACCTTTCTAACCAGAACTAAACTGCATTCAAAAGACACTAGCCCTCCAGAACTGGTCCTTTAGGTCTGATTCCATTCTTCCAATTCTTGTTCAGATGAGAGGAGAGAAACATTGCTATAAAGACATCTAAGGGCATTACCATCTGAGGCCAACATGTGGTCCACAAATACCAACCTCATTTCTTTGCTTTAGTGATTATTCTTTCCTATTTTAGATGAAGGAGATTGAATATGGCTGTGGTCTTGTGAGATTTGAAAAAACAGGAGATTGAACCACCAGGAAGTCAAGGAGTAGAGTTCACCCAGGATTATATAGCCAAACAGTCAAACCTCAAGGACCAAGGATTTGCCTTTGGAACCCGGCCCAGTGGTGGCTGAGTCTCATCCAGCAGAACCTGGTGAAATCAATGCATTAAATCTGACCCCTCACCCCTAAGACTCAAAGTGGTATAAGAGAATATGTGTCCCTCAATTATTGGGGGGAAATATTTGTACTTCTGTCCTTTGCATATATATCTATATCTCAGTGGTTCTCAACCTTCCTAATGCTGTGACTCTTTAATACAGTTCCTCATGTTGTGGTGACCCCCAACCATAAAATTATTTTCATTGCTACTTCATAACTGTAATTTTGCTACTATTATGAATCGTAATGTAAATATCTGATATACAGGATGTATTTTCACTGTTACAAACTGAACGTAAGGTTGTTGAGGTTGAGAACTGCTGATCTAGATAGATTATGTATGATAGCAAGACAGACAGAAAAAGTAATTTGTATTATTGAGGTAAATGGAACTACTTCTCAATGCCTGACTGGCTAGTGAAAACAACAACAGCAAACACAACAACAAAAATTTGACGTGGATCGCATTTCTGGAACCACGGGTGATCTCGAAATAGAGGTCTTATCACAAGAAGGTAAATTTGGCCAATGTGATGAAACAGATTTGGTGGAATAGAATAGATAGGGAAGAGTTGACCATACTTAAAAGAAATAAATTTTATTGAAGTGGTAGTAGAGTAATAATCTATATGAAAAATTTGTGGCACTACCTTCTGTTTTTTTTTTCTCCAGCTCCAGGAGGGACAAAAGCAATAATGCCCTCATTGAAGAGGCCCTGAAAATGAAAATGGGTGTGAAGGGGAGGGAAGGAGAAGAGAAGCACTAGTACTATTCAGTATCCTGACCAGGGAACTCCAAGAGGATGAAAAACCACTCAGTGCCCTGATTTGTTAAGTGCCCATGGAGACAGAAGATAATAAGCAATACCATGATCAGAGATAGTCAGTCAAAGAGTTCTAAGTACGTTAGTGCTCTGAAAGCAGAAACCCTAAAGAGAAATAGAAATCAGTGGCTGGAACCAATGATAGGGATAGAAGGACCAAAAAAGTCCTGACCACTTTATCCAAGAGTACTGTAAAGTTAAAACTTGACCCTCTCATGAAGTTGCAAATCAGAAACTGAGACTGGAGATATAAATAAACATTAAAAGACCTTGAGCACCATGAAGAAATGCTATGGATCAAAGGTTGTCCATGAAGAAAACCCAGAAGAGAATAATTACACAACTGCAAACAGACACTTAGAGGAAAAAGAAAATAGATTTGTTACCAGGATTGCAAGAGTCTCTTAAAGAAATACAGTAAAACATAAAAAATGAATAAAAGCTTTGGGACAAATAATAAAATGGAAATGGGAATAAATATTTTCAAGTAAGAAGTGGAAATCTTATTGAAGTTGTGGGCTTCCTGAAAATTTGAATGGACAAAACAGAGCTCAAAGACTATGAGAGAATAAAAAATATTAAACCACAGCATTGGGGAAAAAATGTAAAAGACAATATAAGATATCTATTCTCAGAAGCAACGGCCATGAAAAACAGGTCGAAAGACAACTTAAGAATCGTTGGAATCTGTGAACAGAGTGAACTGAGCAGAATCAGCACAATTTCTGAGAGAACATCAAACACTGTAAAACAAACAACTCTGAAAGACAAGAGCTCTGATCAATGCAATGACTTAGCATGATCCCAGGGAATCAGAGATGAAGCATGATATTCATCTCCCAGCAGAAAGGTAATAGACTCAAAATACAGAATGAAATACATATTTATTAGGACAGACCAATGCATGGGCCTATTTTAGTAGAATATGTATTTTATTACATGTTTTGTTCTGTTTCAAATGGAATTGCGGAATTGTGAGGGAGCAAAAATATTTTTCTAGTTAAAAAAATAAGAATTAGTTTGAAAAGAATAATTGGAACCCTGGGTGAAGTGACCCCCCCCCCCCCCACAGCTGGGCTATTGTACATCAAGGAATAATAATAATAATAATAATAAAACTTCCCAAATTCATTAGAACAATAGAGCAGATAAGAAAATAAATAATTTAAGATATATCATATTCAAAATCAGATCCTCCAAGTCAAAGAAAAAATATCATGAGTAGATAGAAAGTTTAAAAAAGCTATCAGGATGATGCAAGACCTGGCAGCTACTTAGAACAAAAGAGAGAAAATCTTGAAATATGATCATCCAAAAGGTGAAATATAAAATCTTGCAACCAAAAATAACAGCCTAAAAGACTGGATTTAATCTTAGAAGAAAAAAAAAAGAAATGTAATAGAAGACTTAGAAGCATTCATGAAGAAAAGACCAGGGCTGAGTAAGAAAACTTTGATTTAATTTTTAGGTTTTTTAAAATGTTTTGCTTTTTGGATGGCAATTGGGGTTAAGTGACTTGCCCAAAGTCACAGGGCTAGTAAATGTGTCGAGTGTCTGAGGCCAGATTTGAATTCAGGTCCTCCTGACTCCAGGGCTGGTGCACCACCTAGCCACCTCTAATTTTTAGTTTTTAGAAAGGAATGTTTATTGAGAAGTTAAGACAATTTCTAAAGCACAAAACCCTTTGAAATCATAAATATGCTCTTCTCTATTAACTCAGTCCTTAAGAATGAATTCACCTTTAAAGTGGCTGTTACCATCCTCCTCTCACACTCACCAAAGATTACTTCTACAAGTGGTATTGATGGGGTACAGGCTCTGTGACTCCCCCCCCCCCCTTGAATCTTCTCACTTGATGAGGCATTTGCCTGAGGCCATAAGCCTTTCATTATAGCTAGGTACAAATCTCAGTTACTCTTTACCTAGCCTAGCCTTCCATTATCTGTCATCTCCAGGTAGCCTTCAGCTATTTCCCATCCTTAATATCATTACTGGAGTCTGATCTCATTTGACTCCTCCTCAAGACTCTCCCCAAACTCCTCCTCTAGACCACCCCTAAATCCTCCCACAATCTTTCTGTGTGTAAACTCCACCTTACCTCCATGAAGGTGCTGAGAATCCAACTAGTGCAGACTCACTCTGTGTCAGATTATTCTGGCCGGGTTCTCCAATACAAGTGTCATAAATACTAAGGCTCCTTCAGAGTCTACCCATTAAGGCAAATCTTTAATAAACTTTGCTTTAGTTTGGCTGAGGGAAGACTTGAGTTGAATTCATTTGGCAGGACCCAGTGTATTGATATTTTGGGTCTCAAGCACCCCTAAACCTCAACAGTATTGCTGAAGTACAAAGAAGGAAAAGAACAAAGGACTAGTGTCCAGAGACTAAGGAGAGGAGAGAGGTTGCAACAGGGAAACAGATGTCTTCAATTACAGAATACTAGTGTTTGTTAAATTCCCTCTCTTCCACTATTTTCTTTTTCTTAAAAAAATAGTTCTGGGGAGCAAAGAGAGGGAAACACAATTAGCAATCATCACCATGGAATTGAATATAAAAAGTAAAACCAAAACCAGGTATAGACATGTGAGAAAAAGAAATAGGTGAAATTTCACTAATGGGTATAGATGAAATCAATCTAATTAAAATCTTTGGAAGGGAACTAAGGGGACAGATTCATAATACAAACCGCCATGAACCGTATGGATTCAGACTAGAAATGAAAGGATAGTTCTATATTTGCAAAACAATTAACATAACAATAGCGTAAAATATGTAAGATCATCTCAAGCCTTTGACAAAACACAATTCTCATTTCAACAACCAGATGCAAGTCTGAAAACTAAGAGCTATAATTGCTTGTATGGAAAAATGCTAGAAGTTTTCCTAGTACAAAAAAGGGTTAAAAAAAAGATACTTCATCTCCCCCCCGTCATTTTACATAATTCTAGGAAAGTAATGTCATATAGGATAGAGAAAGTCAGCCTTAGAACCAAAGACCCTTCAAGGGAGTCTTATACACGCACTGTTTTTCCCAGAGCCAGCCTGGCTCTGTCTTCCCCCTCAGTATTCTAAGTGCATTTTGAGATAGCTAGGTGGCACAGTGGATAAACCATTGCACCCACAGTCAGGAAGACCTGAGCTCTGATCCATCTCAGATAACTATTATCTGTGTAACTCAGGGCCAGTCACTTAAGCACTGTCTGCTTCAGTTCCCCCACTTGTTGATAATAAGAACTAAGCCACAGGGTGGTTGTGAGCATCAGATTTTTGCTGAGTACAATGCCGGCACATAGTACTAGCATAATCAATGCTCATTCCCTTTTATCTTCCCTCCTTTCCTTAATGGCTTTGACTTGAAAACCCACTAGTGTGCTTCCTCCAAAAATTAGTAGTTGATAATCTATTCGGCAGGCTTTATGTAACTTTTTGAAAGGGGTATTTACTGAAGTGGGCATGTAGGTGGTATAGTGGATAGAGCCCTAGGCTTGGAATCAGAAAGACTAATTTACTTTATGAGTTCAAATCTGGCCTCAGGCATTTACTAGCTGTGTGACCCTGGGCAAGTCATTTAACTCAGTTTGCCTACATTTCTCATCTATGAAATGAGCCTGAGAAGGAAATGGCAAACCTCTTCAATATATTTGCCAAGAAAACTCTGAGTCTAAAGGGACTGAAATGACTTAGCAACAACACTTATTAAAGTGGTAAAATAAAGAGATAAGAAAACAATTTATGTCCTTAAGGCAAGTTCATTGTCTTTCCAGACTTCATAAGCAATTGGGCTATTCAAGGCTCTCACTTTTTAAAGTGAGGAGTATCTATTTTCTGGTTGGTGGCTCTTTCCTTTACATTTCAATGTTTCTGTCTTTTAAGCCTTGCAGAACTTCAGCTCTTACTGAAATTTTACTCAGTAACCTTCCTAGATCTTTATGCTTTTTGTTTTCAAATCACCTTCTTCTCTCAATTTATCCCCACTGCCCCCTTCAAACCCACTCTTGAAACAAAGATTTTTTTTGTTTGTTTTTTGAAGGGGGAAAGGCAGGGCAATTGGGGTTAAGTGACTTGCTCAAGGTCACATGGCTAATAAGTGTTAAGTGTTTGAGGCCGGATTTGAACTCATGTCCTCCTGACTCTGGGGCCTGTGCTCTATTCATTGTGCCACCTAGCTCCCCCAAAACAAAGATTTTTAAAAATAGAAAAAAAAAACATAAAGGAAGCACAACTGATACATCAACTAAGTCTAACATTATAGGTAGCATGTCAAGCCCTTAATTCTCATTTCTACAAACAAATAAGGAAGAAGTATTCTCAAATCCCTTTTTCAAGGACAAGCTGTTTATAATTACACAACCATTTCAATGTCTTCTTTTTGTTCTTTGTTTCAGTTATTTCGTAAATTGCTTTCCCGGATGTGCTTAATTCACGCTGCACCAATTTATATAATAATTGATTATGAATCAGTTACATATAAGTCTCTCTAGACTTCTGTGTATTTTCATATTTATAATTCTTTATAGCCTATGATATTCTATTACATTCATGTATCACACTTCATGTAGTCATTCCCCAATGAATGGACATCAACTTTTGTTTCCAGATTATTTTTTACAACAAAAAGTGTTTCTGTAAACATTTTTGATATATGTGAGAGCTTTCTTTTTACCGACTGCCTCAGTTAGCAGTGGTGTCTCTATATCAAAGGATTTGGATATTTTAATTACTTTCCTAGCTTAATTACAAATTGTTTTTCAACATTGTTAGACTAATAGTCTAGTTTGTATGCAACATAAAGTATGTGAAGGTAATAAAGTTGAAATAAGGCTTGAAAACTAGATTAAAGTCAAGCCAGGGAGTGCCTCATATCATTTAGTCATCAAGGTTTTGTACTTTCCTTAGCCTTTAGATAATAGGGAATGGCTAAATATTTTTGAATAGGGAAGGAGGGAGAATGACAGATTCAAGCCTATACATTAGAAGATTGTTTCAACACCTGTGTAAAGGAAGGATTAGAGTGAGGATGAGAGTCAAGGAGATAAATCATTCAATCAGTCAGTAGAGAAACATTTATTAAGAACTTGTTAGCTTTCAAGCATAATGCTGTGTGCTTTAGATATATAAAAAAGCAAAAATGTAATTTGTTTCTTCATGACTCATTCTAATGCAGGAGATGGCATGTAAAAAGCATGAACATACACAAGAAGTGGGAATTAGATCAAAAGTAATCTCAAATGGAAGGTGCTAGCAGCAGGACCAGGAAAGGCCTCCTGGAAAAGGTAGAATTTGAGCTGAGTCTTGAAGGAAGCCAAAGAAACCAGGTGGTGGATATGAGGAGGGCAAGTCTTCCTGGCATGGAGATATTCATCGCAAAAGAATGGAAACAAGAAATGAAGTATGTTTGAGGAAATATAAGTAGTCAAGGGTACTGGATTGTAGTGGATGTCAGAGAGAAGGAGGCTAGAAGGGTAGGAAGGGACTGGTTGTAAAAAGCTTTAAATGGCAGACAGAGGAATTTATATTTGATACTGGAAGTAATTGGGAGCTACTAGTATTCATTGAGGGAGAGGACTGGAAACATGGTCAAACCTACACTTTTGCTGGAAGATAGATTTTAATGGAAAGAAATTTTGGGCCAGGAGAGTAGCTAGAAGACTATATGAAATATTCTATGTAAGAGGTCATGAAGATCTGAAGTAGGGATTTGGCTGAATAAGGTGAGATAGGTCCTTCATAATCCAGCCCCCTCCTAACTTTCGGGTGTTCTTACACCTTAATCCCCTGTGCTTACTCTTGACCCAGTGACACTGGCCTCCTGGTTTTCCACAAATAAGACATTCTGTCTCTCAGCTTTGGGCGTTTTCTCTGGCTGGATCCCATGCCAAGGATACTCTTCTGTATCCTCAGTTCTGCCTACTGATTTCCCCGGTTTCCTTGAAGTACCAACTAAAATTTCATCTTTTACTGGAAGTCTTTCTGAACCCTTCTTAAGTCTGGTGCCCTTCTCCCCTTAATGATTTCCTATCTTTCTTGTACATAATTTGCTTGTTTCCCTCATTAGATTTGTGTGGGATAACAAAGACCCTTACCCAAATTAAACCCAGAGGCTTCTCTAGGAAGAAAGTAGAAAGGAGTTTATTACAATCTCAGCAGGAAGGGCGATTTATACTGAGTGCATTCAATACATTCTCAATGTTGGACCATGCCAGGCATAGAGAAAATACACACTTTTATAGCCTCACCTAATCCCAAGCCTGCTCCCTAGCCCCGTTCCTCTTCACTCATTCTCACAGGCTTTGAAGGCACAATCTATACATGATAAATCTAACCCAAGGACAGTGATGAAATATATATAGTAGGCAGGTGCAGTTATTTTGTAAGTTTATGCATCAGCAAGCACCCTAGCATACCTAGTGCGGCTACTAGCACAGGTTCTTAGATCCACTTTTCTAAAGGAAAGCAACTCAAAAGGGGTTAACAATCTCACTTTAATCGAACATATCATTTAC
>JAQQSU010008276.1:0-12997 GCA_028627135.1 Pseudochirops cupreus | reverse complement strand
GGGGTGGTGGGCGGGGGAAAGACGGGTAGAAAATATGTAACTCAAAAAAAATTTAATAAAATAAATTTATTATTAAAAAAAAAAGAAATAATTTTGTAGCATGTGTGAAATACCATGGTAACAATTTCTGCTATTCATTATAATAAGTTTTTGATACCCTTGCCTAAAGTAATGTGAGAATACTGAATGATGATTGTACTTGATATATAGTGATAAAAATCTGTTTCATATCAACTACTATGACAGTTGTGCTTTGTGTTTGCACATTATATTTCCTCAACAGGCTTCTGATTAATCTTGTTGAATAATATGAAAAACTGAATATGGTGTTGTAAAACTATTTTCCAGATCTTTAATGAATCTTTTAAAATGAATTAAGGACAAAAGACCCTAGATTTATAGGTAAGAGAACCCTTAAAGATCATCTAGTTCTAGTTCAACTCCATCACCTTACAGGAGAGAAGCAGAGAGATGTAAAATAACTTGGCCAAAGTCACCTAAATAGCAAATGACAGAGCTGAAATTTGAACCTAAGTTGTCCATCTTCAAACAGAGACACTTTTGGGGGTCACACCATAGTGTCTAAAGGATTGCAATTTCATATTTACAAATGTCCTCGTCATTTTCTTAATAAACTGCTATGCAACTATGACATGTTGACTTCCCAGAGTGCCTACTTTTTTTTTAATTAAGGGTTAAACTTTTGCTAATAAATTTATCTACAATTATATTATTAGTTTGCAAGAATTAGACATAAGATGGGTACATTTTATTATCTATATTTTTGCATCGATTGGGATTATCCCATAAGTGGATGATTTAATCTCAAGGGAAATTGAGACTTTTTCTCCTCATTGTACTTAAGAGATGGTAGGAATAAGTCCTCATGGTAGAAATTTCCCTACTTATGCCTGAATTTCCTGCAACAAATGGAGAAGGACTAAGGCCTTTGGGCTATAAGGCAGCCATTGAGAGATGTTTCACAAATGAGTTCCGGTGCACTGAAATCAAGACTTACAGCTATGTTATCTCATGATATTACCAGTTTGTTTTCAGCTCTGCAGTTCTCCATGGTCAGTTGATCCCAAAATGATCAGACTTTGAAAAAGAACAAATGTTTGAAATGAAACTGATTTGTACCAGGAAAACCAATTTCATAACTTATTTAGAGAAATATAGCTGCCAAAAAGATGAGTGTTTGTGTAGGCCAGAGAGTGGGTTATCTTCCCTGGAGGAAAGCCTGTTTCAGAAACCAATTTATGATCAGAAAGTTAACCAGCAGAAGCAGAGTACTCAAGATGTCTACATAGAAATAACTCCAGTTTAATTTCAGCACCTTTTCTCTTTCCCATTCCTGGGGAAATAGTACCAAGCTGTAATTTCAATCGCCATGAAGCTACTTTTCATAGAAGAATGCCCCTGCTTGCTTGAGGGAAGGGTTAGACCTTTACTAAGTCTAATTTCTTGCTTAACACCTCTTCCCTTCTGATTGCTATCCTTCAAAGATGGTATTCCCCTATTTTGCAAAGGGTGAGATCTTTGAGTAATTTATGGTTTTTTATTTTAATTTAAGTTTAATTTAATTTAAGTTTTATGTTCTTTACCATTAAAATGAGGTGATTGGATGCAATGATCCATAAAGTCTCACCCTGTTATTAATAATAATAAAGTTTTGATAAATAATACTAAAAATAATACATAATAAAGTTTTCAAGTTAGGAAAAGAACTGTACACAGTATCCTTTTTTGAGTTTCATTTTATGTTCTCTAAGAGGTTATAATCTATTAGATTTTGATAAATGTATACAAAATACAAAGTACATGAGAATATTTAAGAAACATTACATGACTAAGGGCCACATTTCTTTCTGTATACCCACAGAGAGGTGAAAACTTTACCCTCTGACTTGTAGGAACACTCACAGTAGGAGGCATAGAAAGGAACGTCTTTAAAAAGGGACACAGAGTTTGTTTCTCTAGCTTTGAAGGATATCCAGTTGATGAAACTCTTGTGTATATGAAGAGGGACAAGAGGCTAAAATAATTTTCTTTCTCTCTTCAGGAAAGCTGAGCTCTTGCCAAATCTGAGGCTTCAAGAAAAGCTGGCCATTTTTTGGTATCAGCGTCACTAGTGGCATTCATAATTTTTCAGTATCAAGTCTTAATTCTAGAGAGTGAGCTACAATTTACCGTGAAAATCTTTAATACTGTTTTTAATATAAACATTTACATTTCTAAGTGGCTGAAAATGGGTTTCAATCTGTAATATATATTAAGATTTACTAGCACTGCGACCTAAAGAATGCAATTGTGAAATAGCAATTGCCTTAAATCTATCTATATCCATTAGTTTTAGAAACAAGGGACATTTGCAGTTGGTAATAAAATAATTTCCTGAAGCATATTGAGATTTTCATAGGACATTTGCTTGTGGCAAATGAATTAGACAATAAAAGACATCCTGATTTCAGAGCCTGATATGAATCTATGAAGATTTTGTTTTGAAGGTACAGACAAAATTGATAAAGAGAGAAAAGTTGTTTTCATAAAGTTTTATTTCACAGAGTCATTTGTCATTCAATCATCCAGCTCATTTGACAGAATGAAAAAGAACAATGATTTTGGAACCATTTTTCCAGGCTAACATTATAAAATATCAGCTGATAGACACCATACAAACCAATAAGAAATCACCCTTCCATCTGTTCAACTCGTAGATCTACTTAATTGAATTATATGACATAGGCTTGACTTATTTACAGTTTATCAAAATTTTATTTGAAATATAATTATTGAACAAAAGAGAGTGATCGTTGCTTCTTCTTCATGCCTCCCCACCCCAAGATATACTGATTTGCACATAGTAGGCCTTAATGAATTAAGGGATAAAGATTTTATGTAACATTTATCAAGAGCTCATATTGACTATACCACACACTAATAGTAATAATAATAATATCAAAAATTTGTGTAGTATTTTGTGATCTACAAATCAATTTCTTCCCAGGGTTCCTATGAGGTGGGTATTCATTTACGACACAATTCAGTTAAGAATTTCCAGTTCTTTTGGAAGGTATAAATCTGTGATCTCAGGGGAGTTAGATGAGAATTCCCACCATGACAAAGATGGCCACCAATGCAGAGACACAATAACAGACTAGATTGTTTAGAGGAAAATGAAAATAAAAGGTACTTAAATGACCCAAGCCTATGCTGAAACAATTGTCCATCCTTTTAATAACAATGTTCTTCTGCTGTAATGTATGATTAGGAGTCATGCAATGCTATGGTACCTGAAAAACTGTAATTAAGGATTAGCCAAAGGGAAATGGGGAATGGCATGGTTGATATGAATGACCACCACACATTGCCAACAAGGAATTATTTAAGAGACATGATATGCAGGATACTATTAAAGAAACAAAAGGGCAAAATGACATTGAATAGAGTGCTAGATGTACAATCAGAAAAACCCTGAATTCAAATGCTAACTTATATGCCTACTAGCAAATCATTTAGCATCTCTGGCCCTCAATTTTATCCTCTGTAAAATGAAGTGGTTTGAGCTTAGTGACCTCTGGGGTCCCTTGCAGTTCTAAAGCTATGATCTTATGTATGGATTTTAAAAATAGGCATTATGAGAGCAATAGAAAATTTGCTCCATTGGGAGGAGTAATATTACTTTGCATTTTCCCTCTTTCAATGTTTTTGCACTCATATTTCAATGTTTAAATGAATTTTGATTTTGTTAATGTTGATATTCCATCCAACAGTGTATATTAAAATCTATTATTATTTTCTCAGACTGTGTGACTCTTATCCTTGCCCTCCCATAAATCTTCCACAAATATATTTTCAATGAATTGGGGAGCTTCATGTAGTTTACTTAAGTTACATGGACCATCCCTTATTTTTTCTCTATGTTCAGTATATATAATTTTGATGATTTTTTGATACTTCTGGCACACAGCATGTCATTTGTAATATGCTGATTGCCACCATGTATTTCTCCATTGATCGTCTGATGGATCAATATCTCATCCCTGTCTAGTGAATGTTTCCCTACTGCCTACAAAACATATCCATATTTCTCCCAACCTCAAAAAACCCTTCATTTGATCCATCCATCCCTGATTGGTAACATCCTATATTACTTCTCTGGCTAAACTCCTTGAGAAGTTTGTCTACAATAGGTGATTCCACTTCCTTTCCTCTCATTCTCTTCTTAGCTCTTTTCAGTCTAGCTTCTGACCTTATTGGTCCATTGAAATTGCTTTTTCCAGTTACTAATAATTTCTTAATTACCAAATCTAAAGACGTTTTTCTCAGTCCTTATTCTTTTTGACCTTTCTGCACTGTAGATCACTTTTTTTTTCTTTATGCTCTTTTTTCTTTAGTACCTTTGTCTCCTCTTATCTGTCTAACCTCTCATCAGTCTTCTTTGCTGCATCTTCATCTAGGCCACACCCACTATAGATGTCCCCCAAGGTTTGGTCTTAACCCTTCTTCTTCTCTCTATTTACACTATTTTGCTAGATGTTTTCATCAGTTCCCGTAGTTTTAATTATCATTTCTATGCACATGACTCCCAGATCTGCTTGTCTAGACTTAACCTGTCTCCCCATCTTCAGTTTCACATTCACAATTGCCTTTTAGACATCTTGACCTGGATGTCCCATAGACATCTTAAAAATCAATGTACCCAAAACTAGACTATTGCAAGTCAGCATGCTCGATTATCCTTAGTATATTCCTTACATATCTTGTTTGTACAGTTATTTGCATGTTGTCTTAAAATTGTGATTTTAAGAGCAGGGTCTGTTGTTTTATTTTTTTAAAATCTCTTTCCTGCCCCTTTCTTTATATCCCTAGACCTTAGCATAATTCCTGGCCCATAGTAGGAATTTAGTAAGTGCAACTTGACTGACTAATCATTCTTTGAGACAAATATTGTGAGAATTCTTATCCCATTTGATTCATGCGGACCTGAAGCACTTTTCAAAGACTTGCTCCAGCTGTCACAACTAGTTGCAAAACCAAGACTAAAAGCTATGTTCTAATCAAAGTATAATTAAATTTTGAGCACCAGACTCATATGATAAGTGATAATGGTTTAGTCAGAAAAAGTGAACCAAGGCAATGTATTACTCCTTCCAAGTAAATGAGTACTTAACATTTAAGTGTTACTAATGGTGAGAATTTTAGACTCTTAATAAACTGGGAAAAGTACATCATGCCTTGTGGTAAACTTTATAAGTAACTACCTAGTCTATCTATTATAAACATGCATACACATGTATATATTGAGTATATATATATATATATATTTTTAGCCTCATGTCCTATTACTCTAACCACTGCACCCCAAGTTGCCTTTTTAGTCTAAATGAAGGAGAGCAGGGAATAATAATTTGTATAGTGCATCTCTTTACAAAGATATATATATATGTGTGTATATGTTTGTATGTCTACCACTGTGGAACATAGCATATGACATTGGGTTGTTGAGGGGTTTTGTGTATTGTTTCAGTTTTGTTGAGTTTTTCTTCTCTTCCTCTTTTTATTTGTTTTTCTTTTTTTGGGGGGGGAAGAAAAATATTTGGAATAAGAGTGACTATCTTGGGGAAGAATGAGGTGGAATACAGGAGAATGTCTAGGTAATGTTAAAACAAAAGAGATTAACAGCATGTATTTTGAATGGGTTTTCATTTCTTGTTAGGGAGCAATGTTTTATCAGCAACTACAAATCTCCCTATGTGGGAGAGTCGTATGCACAGCATCTGCTCTGTTGAGATTTGCACTTGGTATTATATAAAGACATTCATTCATTTGTGTTGCATAAAGACATTCATTCATTTATTCATTCGCATAATGATTGTTTAAGTGCCTATCATATGAAAGGGATGTTCATCTCAATGAATTTATCAATTGGATACAGTCAATAAGAGATGATGAGGCATCTTACATTTAAGGCAGTGTGCTTCATACTATATGGGATAAAAAGAATAAGAAATAGTCTCTGGCCTCATGGAGTATAAAGTCCGGAAAGGAAACAAGACCTGTAGAAAATCAACTATAATCTATAAAATTCAAAAGTACAATTATAGTGATAACAGTGCTATTTTAGTTCTGAGTAGGTATTGATTACTTCTGGTTGGGGCAAGTCAGAAGTTCGACACAAAGCATTTGGTTTTAAAGTAGGGTGGGACAGTCAGACCTGGGGTGTTGGGGGTTAAATAAGTAGAATTTCTCAGATTCTCTCCAACTTGAATTTATGTTTATATAAAGGAGCAGCGAAAGGATTCATTCTATTTCCTATTGCCTTCAATTTTAAAAATACCTTAAAAAAAATAATGAGTGAGTTGGCAAATTCTCTTTCACTAAGTGACAGAAATAGTCATGATCACCCCCGAGGAAGAATGCAAAAATATCCAGAGAGGGGGAAACAGCTCCCACTTACTTTCAGAAATCTAAGCTTTATGTCAGAATTCAATTTTACAAGAATAACCTTGGTCAAACTGGTTAGAACACACATTATTAGAAATAGAACATTCATCTTCTTTGAGGGGTGGGATGGGTGGGGATTCACATTTAGAAACATGTAAAACTCTCCTACAAAAGATCTACATTTATGCAGAATAACTCTATGGAATTTAGGCATCAAACAATGACATAACAATCCATATTGGGAGGAAGTTGCACAGAAGGACAGCATTTATTAACTTGCAGGTGGCCTTACTCTAGTTGGCTGAAACTATTATGTCTTGGGAACAGGAGTGAACTCCAAATGCCAGAAGCCATCCCAGATGGCCCAGCCAACATACTAAAGAATACATTTCAATAATCATTTAAACAGCAAGCATAACATTTACAGAATTTGGCATTCAGCTCACTTCTGGGCAATAGAGCCTTTCCCTCATGAGGAATTTCAGGGCACATCAACAACAACATCTAAAAATTTTATTTTGATTTACTTTTTTAAAAAAGAAATCAATATCTTGAATAACTTGAAACATAAATGTAAACCAAACCAACAAAATTTACTCAGTGCCCACTACATGCAATAAATATAATATGCTAGATCCTGTGAAAGAGAAACAGAGCTAGATTAGGTCCTTGTTTTCACAGATCTTTTAGCCTAATACAAGAGACAGGACATAATGACATAAAAATGAAATTACCAATAAAAGGCTTAAAGAACAGTTAGAGACACAATAGGAAGGATTCCTCAAGGCGAAGATTCATAACAGCGGCTAATAAACATTTAGAGTGTGCAAATTAGTGTTCTGGGCAATAAGAACTATACAAATTGCTAACAATTATACATTTCAATTTTTTTTTTCTGGTACTTCTACTTTTATACATGCCCTAATTTTGGGTTGATGGACTATTTAAATTTTTTTGGGTCATAGAAAATGTTTGAAATAGAGCAGAATTCTAATTAAAACAATTGGAATTTGGTTCAAGACCAAAATGAAATGAGAAGCTAAAATGTCTCTCAGATGATGGATTGTCCAGTTGCTTACACAGAGATGAGAATGGGGACCATGTGATTATTAGTTCTCATGTTCAATGTATCTTTGCTTCCTTTAATGGTGGTATGAAATGAAGTATCTGAATGAATGAATGCATGAATGAGTGAGTGAATGAATGTAACCTTAAATTTAACGATATTTTCTCTTATTTATAAGCTTTAGCCTAAATATTTGTGTAATTCATTGCAGCATGCTTGTCAATAATTTAGTTTCATCTATCTGTCTTTAGACTTGAAAGAAATACAGTTTATAGAAACAATATTACACATTCTTTAGATTCAATAGATAATTTTATTCCATAAAATAACAATGTGACAACATGCCAAAAATAAATGTAACATGGAGTCAGGATGACCTGTGTTCAAATCTAGTCCCAGATGCTTAGTGGCTGTGTGACCCTGGACAAGTCTTTTCACCTCTCTTGGCCTCATTTTCCTCTTTTGTAAAATGAGGCTAATAATTACACCTACTTTACTATAGACTTTAAGGAATTTCCCTGGGATTCTCTCTTTTTCTGTCTTGTCTGAGCTATTTTATATCCCACTGGGAGAGCTCATTCCCTCTATGTGTGTTCTGGTAGTCAGTCAGTCAGTAAGCATTACTTAAGTGCCTACTGTGTGCTAGTAGCTATGCTAAGTTATGGGGATATGAAGAAAGGTCAAAGACAATCCCTGCTCTCAAGGATCTTGTAGTTTAATTGGGAAGACAAACAGCAAACAAGAATTTCAAACAAGCTGCATACAGGATAAATAGGAAAAAATTAAACAAGAGAAGACACTAGAATTAAGAGAGATTGGGAAATTTTTTTAGGTGAAAGTTTCTTTGGGCCTTGAAAGAAGCCAAGGTACCCAAAAGGTAGGTGGAAATGAGAAGAGAGAACATTTCAGGAAGAGGGGACAGCTAAGGACAATGCCCAGATGTATACTCTCATCTTTTTGCCTTCTCTGACTTTTGTTATCTCATTGCTGTTATCTTATGGTTTTATCTGCTATTCCTTGTGTATATTTTTGTATAACTGATATTTGGTGGGAAAGCAGTTAAATCTTGAAAATTATTTGTATATATAATATATATGTATGTATATTTGTAGTTATGTGTATGTTTGTGTATATATGTATATATACACATATATGTATATATGTATACATATATACATACCTATATACATACATACATACAAATATATACACATATACATACGTGTGTGTATATGAAACTTCTACCTCCCCCTTAAGGAATGGTAATAAGAAATAAAGCCTGAACTTAATTTTTCACCATACTAATAATATTTAGGGGGCAAATAAATAATATAATTTTAGCTCAATACCTTTTATCTGAGGAGATCAAAGAGGAAATATCTTGCCAGTCTCTTGCTTTTCCTCTTGGCAGAAATCAAAGTCTCCTTGTAGAAGAGATGGTTGAGGAGACTAGAGATATTATTTATGCCTTCCTGCAAAACACACACACACACACACACACACATACACACACACATACACACATATATACACACATGCACACACACATGCATACACACACATACACACATGCATACACTATCTTTAATAGCTAAGAATTCTATAGTACTAACATTTTCAAAGAATTCTACGTTACCTCATTTTTAACAGTCTCTTTAGATCCTTACAACAATGCCATGAGATAGACATGATTATTAACTTTATCTTACAATAAAAAAAAAAAAAGAGGTTGATGGGGATTAAGTGATTTGCCCAGAATCCTATAGATGACTGAGCTGGGATTTGAACTGAGGACTTTTTGACTTCAAGTCCAACACTCTTATCCATTATACCACCTGACTGCCTCTAAATCTGCTGTTCTCCCTGTTATAAATCTCTAGATCCCTGATTCAATTTTCTAAGGCTTGATTTTGTCTCCTTACCTTCCTCATTACCCTTCTCTATATATGTTCTAGTACATCAATGAGTTATTTAAGTTGTGACATTCAAAATATCACAATATTTGAGGTGTTGTTTGTTCAGGGCAAACATTAAATGGGATTATTTTCTTTCTTGTTCTGGATACTGAATTTCCATTAATGCACAATATGTTAGTTTTTCAGCAGGCACATTATTATATTGCTGTTTCATTGTGCAATTGCAACTGATGCCCACAATTCTTTTAGTTACAAAACTCTCTTAAGTTATGTCTCACCCATACTATAGTCATGCTACTTACGTTTTTCAGATAAGTACAGGTACAGACTTTACATTTTTTTCCTACTAAATGTCACTGTTTAAAATTCCAACCTTTTTTCTAGCCTATTGATGTTTTTTAGAACCTGGTTATGTTATTCATTAAATATCTTGTTTTATACACAAATTTGATAAATATGCCAACTATGTCATCCTTCATGGTATTCATAAAAATGTTCAACAGGGCTGGTAGGTATCACCTCATTGTATTAACACAATGAAGTCTCAGATTCAGTTTTTTATAGTTTTAAAAGGAATTTTAAGTAAATTCCATTTGTTATTCTTTGGGATATTCCCAAAAAAGTTTGTTAATGGCAGGTTGGTATACTGTGTTGAAATTTGACACTCCCTGGAATTTGTTATTCTTGTTCAGTTGTTTCAGTCATGCCCAATACTTTGTGACCCCATTTGGGGGTCATGAGATATTAAGGTGGTTTGCCATTTCCTTCTACAGCTTGTTTTACAGATAGAGAACTGAGTCATACAAATAGTAAGATTCTAAGGACAGATTTGAGTTCAGGAAGATGAGTATTCTTGACTTCAGGCCAGGAACTCTATCCTTTGTGCCACCTGGATGCCCTATACTTGGAATACATTAATTTAAAATATATTTAGCTTAACAAGCTCTAGGCATATATGAGCATCTACCTATTTCTTATTGCTATTACAATCAAGGCATTCTCATTGGCTCTGCCCTTGGCTACAGGCAATTTCTACTTTCCCATATATGTAATATTTTATAAGAGATCACTTAGATTGTAAGGCATATCACACAATAAGAACAATTTATTTAAAAGAACAAATACTGATATGGAAAGGAAACATATCATCAGTCAACTTGCACTCCATACAAAGTACTCCGTCTCTTCTGTCACACCAGGAATGTATGGATGTTTGTTATTCCAACCTGACAGCCATATCGCATGGTCCTAGTCTCAAAATTACGTTACAGAAACCATAAATCTTGTGATAACAGTCTGTCCTTGATCATAAGTGCCTTGCTTTTTCTAGGAAATTTGTGGTTTCTAATCATAGAGTATCAATTAAAATAATTTTTAAAAGAACTTCAGTAAAGTAGTAGGACATAAAGTGTAAAGTCAAGCCCTAGCAGCTTTTCAGAACAATGCCACTGTGAATAGCTTTTAAAGTTCTGATTACACAGTATAGTGAACACTCCATTTATTTCATAACAAATCAAAGCAAAACATTCACAGAAAATCAAGGTACAGCATTCACAATGTTACAACTTATCACAGATAATCAAAACATAGCATTCACAGCAACTTATCACAGAAAATGGCCACATAGTTTTCCACTACAGTGGTCACAAAGTTTTGATCAAAGAACAATCATTTAGTAACTCAAGCATTCACAAAATCCTTAATTCAATCACAAAGTACAATAGTTAACGCTCTCCACTTATGGGGCACACTAAGTTAACTCAATTGGTCACTTATTCAGTTATCAATTACTAAATACAGTCGTTTAGTCCATCAATCATTCAATCAGCTCAATCATTCAATCATCCTTCATCATTCACTATTCAATCATCAGAAAATACACAGACCCTCCACCCCCAGATCACTAGCAAATTTACAATATCTGTCAGTACACAGTATTAAAGTAAAGTCTTCTTTCAGCTTGTCTTGAGATGGTTTCTCCGATTCCCTGGATCCCCTTCCATGGTTCCAGCTCCTACCTGGATTCACCAAACTATCACTTGGGTTCAAAGGTAGACAGCTCCCAGATCCTTGTCCAGGTCTCTGTGCAGTTTCTGGTCCATATTGGAGCTTACAGTGTCCAGTCCATCTCAAATCCTTCACAGTCTCTGCTCCCAGGAAGACAAGGCTTAACAAAGCCACAAATGAAGTCTTAAATCCTTAACAGTCATGCTTCCTCAGTCTTTTTTTCAGCTCCAGGTGGCCCTCGGACTCATCAGAAGTTTCAGCTGGTTCCCAGAATCAAAATCACTTCATCCAGGTTTTCAAAATCAAAATCATTCTCTTCAGCCTTGTGGGGTGGAGGTTGGCTTTCCTCTTCAGCCTCCCCAGTGGCAGCACAGAGTTCGCTCCAAGAAGATCTGTCTCTCCCTCTCTGGGTTTTTCCTTGTATACAGTATTGCCCCTCCCTGTTCAGCCCCTTCCTGTTACATGGGGAACAGGAGACAGGAGTTCATACCTTCTGTTTCTTTAACAGAGACTTAATCTGAGCTAGGTGCCAAGTACCTCTTAGATTAGCAATACAAAAGGAACTTCAAATCTCATTACTGTTACATAAGGTAAGCTCAGAAAAGTCATTAGACATTTTGTATTTACTAACAAACTCAGAGAAAAGATTGAAAGTGAAATTCTATTTAAAAGAGCTATGTAATATACAAAACAAGTGGGAATCTACCTACCAAGATATGCTCATGATATATATGAATTCCACTACATAGCCCTCTTTATAGAAATAAAAAAGGCAAACGATTGGGAAGATATTGAAAGACAGATTGGAAAGATTCTTCACAATTGGATCATGTCAATAAAAGAAAAAAACATATTACATTAGATAATTCTTTCATTTACACACTTAAAGCCATACTAATAATCAAATTATTCAGAGATTTTTTTCTTAGAACTAGACAAAGTAATATCTTTCCATCCTCATTGTACATTACTCCTCTACCTTGACCCTGAAATCCAACCAAACTGGTCTTCTCCCTATTCTTCACACCTAATACCCCATCTCTAATGTTGGTGCCTTTGCAATGGCTCTATCTTTGTCCTTCATGCTTTTAATGTACTCCCTCAGTTGTGCCTTCTGAATCCCTCTCTTACTGTAAGGCAAAGCTCAAGTTCACCTTCTACATGAAGGGTTTCAGAAGGAACAGCATTAGCTGTCCTTACCCAAATACCATGTATTTAACTTCTTTGTATTTGCATTTACTCTATCTTTATTCTGTGCATATTTGTCTACGTAAATGATATTTCCCTTATTAGAATGTAAGCTCCTTGAAGGCAGAGATGATTTTATTTTCATCTTCATATACTCAGCACATAACACAGTCACACAATGAAAGTTTGTTGATTGCTATTTTTTTCTTTTTAAAAATTTTTTAAAATTTTTATTTATTTTAGTTTACATCATTCATTTCCATGAGATTTTGAGTTACAAATTTTCTCCCCATCTTTCCCCTACCCACCACCCCAAAACAGCCATCCCATTGTATAACCCCTCCTCCAATCTATTCTCTCCTATGTCCTCCCC
>JAQQSU010008275.1:0-12997 GCA_028627135.1 Pseudochirops cupreus | reverse complement strand
TCTAGTCTTTCCTCTTAATCAGGGATGGGGCCATCCCCAGTTGACCTGATCTAAGTCTGGCCACTGGATCCAGATGGCTCTGGAGGAGAAAGGGAGGCTGGTGACTTTGCACAGTCTTGCCTCATTATACACCAATTCACTTGCAGTCATGGCATCATCTTCCTCTGTCATGATGCTCTTTGAGAATGAAGGACAAGCCACATCCAGGGGTCATGTTTGTGTATTTCCTTATCAATTAATACAATTTTCACACGAGTATTTTAATCAAATAAGCTGATAGTCCTCAGTCCACTTCATCAAACATTTATTAAACAAAGTAGAGAAAGCCACCTTTTCCAATTTTAGTAACAAACATTTCTCTACTAAATCCTTCAGTCTCTTAGGAGTTAATCCTTGGCAGTTAGGTGGGACAGTGGAGAAAGTGCTGGGCCTGGAGTGAGGAAGATGCATCTTCCTGATTTCAAACCTGGCCTCAGACACTTGCTAGCTGTGTGGCCCTGAACAAGTCACTTCACTCAGTTGCCCTCAATTTCCTCATCTGTAAAATGGACTGCAGAAGAAAACGGAAAACTCCTCCAATATCTGTACCAAGGAAACCTCAAGTAATGTCACAGAGAGTCAGACAAGACTGAAAATGACTGACTGGGGGAGGAACCAAGATGGCAGTGTAGAAGCAGGAAAACTCTGCAGCTCCCACATAACCACCTCAAATACCCATAAAATATGACTCTAAACAAATTTTAGGGCTCCAGAACTCACAAAATTATAGAAAAACACATCGCCCACTGACGGCAGCTCTGTAGGTGGGACAGGAAGGGCTCATTGCAGCAAGCTGGGAGCCAAAACCAACTTGGCCTGAAACCACAGCTTGGCCCTGGGGCCACTAGGACAAGCCGCAGCTGGAGCCTAAAGGAGAGTGGATCAGCGTTAGCTGTGGCAATTTCCAGAATTATCAAGCCATAAGAAATAAGGAGTAAGTGAAAGGTTAGTGGAACTTGGCTAAATTTGGGGGAGAAGATCTGGCCAACTGCCACCAGGGCAAGGAAGCAGCAGAAGCTGTGGCCCTGCAGCTCCTTCCAGTGGGCTGCTTCAGAAGCTCCTGGCCTGCAGTTGCAGGGATTCCAAGTGACCACTGAGAGGCTAAATGCTCTTGTCTTAAGCTGCCTTGATCAAGATCACTGTCTTGGATGGTGGTCCTAGGGTGCGTTTTCAGTGAGCCAAAGCTGGTGGGTGCTGCAGTGGCCTTCTAATAGCTCCAGTAGCTGTGAAAACCCCAGCTATTTGGGACAGAGGTTTCCCCTCTGGAAGCAGAGATCTACTGAGCCCAAAAGTTAAGTAACAGACTGGCAACATGAGCTGGCAAAGGAAGCAAAGTAAGAACAGCAATTCAACTTTATATCCCTTCTTTGGGGAAAAAAAGGATCAAAGAGAGGAATGGGAGGAAGACAACACAGTCAGAACTCCCACACCAAAAGCTTTCAAGAAAAAGGCAGACTGGTTACAAGCCACAGAGCAGCTAAGAAGGATTTTGAAAACCAAATAAGAGATGTGGAGGAAAAACTGGAAAGAGAAATGAGAATGATGCAAGAAAATCATGAAAAGAGAGTCAACAACCTGACTGAAGAAAATAACACCTTAAAAAATAGATTAACTAAAATGGCAAAAGAGGCCCAAAAAGCCAATGACAAAAAAAATGCATTAAAAAGTCTAATTTGCCAGATAGAAAAAGAATCTCAAGAGCTTACTGAAGAGAATAATTCCTTCAGAATTAGAGTGGAGCAAATGGAAGCAAAAGACTTTACAAGAAATCAAGATGCTATTAAACAGATCCAAATGAATGAAAAAATAGAAGGCAACATCTCCTTGAAAAAATCACTGACCTGGAAAATAGATCCAGGAGAGACAATTTAAAAATTACTGAACTACTTGAAAGACATGATCAAAAAAAGAACCTAGAAAGCACTCTTCCAGAAATTCTCAAGGTAAATGCTCTGATATTTTAGAGCCAGAGGGCAAAATAGAACTTGAAAGAATTCACCAATCACCTCTTGAAAAAGATCCCAAAAAGAAAACTCCTAGGAATGTTATAGTCAGGTTCCAGAGTCCCCAGATCAAGGAAAAATATTATAAACTGCCAAGAGGAAGCAATTTGAATACTGTGGAAACACAATCAAGGTAACCCAGGATCTAGCAGCTTCTACATTAAGGGATCAAAGGGCCTGGAATATGATATTCCACAGATCAAGGGAACTAGGATTAAAACCAAGAATCACCTACCCAGCAAAATAGAGTATAATGTATCAGGGGAAAATATGGTCATTCAATGAGGTGGAGGACTTTCAAGCATTCTTGCTGAAAAAACCAGAACTGAAAAGAAAATTTGACACTCAAATACAAGAAGCATGAGAAGGTAAACATGGAAAAGAAATCATAAGGAACTTATCAAAGTTGAACTATTTACACGCCAACATGGAAAAATGAGAAATGTAACCTATGAAAATTTTCTCAGCATGAGGATAGGTGAAGGGAATACAAATGTATATATATGTATACATACACATATGTCTATATAGGAGAATATATATGCATGTGTGTGAATACATATCTGAGTATGTGCCTATATGTGTACATAGAGGGCACAGGATCAATTGAAGAGGAAGGGCTGATACTTTAAAAGGTGAAATTCTGAGGTGTGAGAGGAATAGAATGAGAGGAGACAGGGTGAGACAGAATGGGGCTAATCATCTCATATAGAAGAGGCAAGGAATAACTGTCAAAATGGAGGGGAAGAACAGAAAGGCAAAAGGGAAAGAGTCAACCTTACTCTCATTGAATTTGCCTTAGGGAAGGAGTGGCATACACTCTAAATTGGGTATCTTGCCACACAGGAGAGTTGGGTGGATGGGGATGAGATGGGGATGATGGAGGGGAGGGCAGGTTGGGGGGAGGGTTGCTGGAAGTACAGACTTCTGTAAAGGGACAGGGGCAGGGACAGGGACAGGGACAGCGTAGAGAATAGAACAAAGGGAGGGTGGGATAGGAAGGAGGGACATATAATCAGTCTCTCACAATGTATCCATTGTGGAGATGTTCTGCGTAATTGCACATATACAACCTGTATTGAATTGCTTGTCTTTCCAGTTGGGGTGGGTGACGAGGGAGGAAGGGAAATAATTTAGAATTTAAAGTTCTATAATCAAATGTTAAAAATATATATGTGTATGTGTACATATATATGAATATATATATATATATATATAATTATTATTAACTACATACAACTTGGAATTAAGATATACAGGCACTGGGGTGGGGAGATCCATCTTGTCCTAGTGGAAAGTCAGAGGGGTGAGGGGAAGGACATAGGAGAGAGCAGATTGGGTAGGAGTTATACACTGGGGTGGCTGTTTTAAGGTGGTGGGTGGGGGAGAGATGGAGAGAAAATTTGTTACTCAAAATCTCATGGAAATGAATGATGTAAACAAGAAAATAAATTAATTAATTTATTTAAAAAGTATAAAAAAATTAAATGACTGATCAACAAAGTCACAAGCTCATGTGCAATGGGCACCTGCCCCCAAGGGTTCTGTCATTTTCACTTTAGCAACTCTTTTGGTCATGATCAGGCACAGACTTAGAGCCCTCCTTGTTGTTCCTTTCATCTGCTTGATCTCTTCGGGAAGGAGGGATTTGGACCAGGCAGACTGGAAGAGGCCTTCAGGCATGTGCCCTGTGCAGCTCTTGCAACCTTCACCTTCACCTTGATGTTGAGCTGTTCAAGTTCATGACCTGGGTCTTGGGCTCACCTCCATGGACAAGCCTTTAACCTAGGAATGAGGAGTCACAAGGTGTGAGGAGAACAGTAACAGCCTCAATGAACTCACCAACACATCCTGGCCAACTGCCCCACACTGAGAACCTGGGAAACCAATGTCTCAGACCCCAAGCACCTCTAAGCTGTGGCCAGCTCCCTGAGGGCTACAGCTTAGTGTGGAGGTGGGAGGGGCCTTCTTGTCTCATTTGGACCATCTGTTCTTTTAGGGCAGCACCTGACTGATGATTTTGCCAAAGTGAACAGCCTGAAGAGGGTGCCGGCCATGAAAGATGGAGATTTCACCTTGGCAGAAAGGTATCTTTCCTGGCCCTGGGCCCAGCTCCCCTACTGCCCTCATGCCCTCCCACACTCACACCCTCATTTTGTTTCCAAATTTTCCTTTACCAGTTATATTTGAAAGACTTTTGGAGTGAGATGAGTGGTTGTTATTTTTATAAAGTTTGGCTAAGTCTGTGAAGTTAGTACAGAGGTGAGAAGTAGAGGGAAAGGAAGGAAAGGACAGAGGAAGGGAGAGGTAAATGAGGGGACCTTCTGACTTAACAGCCAGTGGCTTGATAGCCAGGTTTCAGCCAAGATCAGGTCTAAAGACTTGCACTGCCTTGCATCTCATCTTGCCTATGTAATCTCAGCTTTCTTGGAGACCAGAAAGATGTCCAAGGGCACAAGGAGAGAAGAGAGAGAGAGAGAGAGAGAGAGAGAGAGAGAGAGAGAGAGAGAGAGATGTGTAGTGGATAGAACTTGGGGCTGGTAAAGTGAGCACCTTTGAGCTCTGAATTTTAGTCTTGGCTTTGTCTCTGAATTACTGTAACAGCAAGCACCCCAGCATACCCAGGATGGCTGCTAGCACAGGTTCTTCTATCTGCTTTTCTAAAGGAAAGCAACTCAGAAAGGGGTTAACAATCTTACTTTAATCAAAAATATATATCATTCACCTAGTTCAGGGGAAAAAGTCAGCACCCTGAACTTCAGAGAAAATACAAACAGAAATTCCAAGCAGACAAAAAATACTGACAGAGAAAGTAACACAATTCAACAGACCAACAGACAGGGCTTCTAGCTGTCTGACTGTTCCATATGTACAGTGTTAGTTATCAGAGAGAGAAGCAAAAACATCTGGGTTTTCAAAGCCGGGGCCTCAATGGCTACCCAGAGTCTCATCTGGACAAATCACATAAGTCTTCCCATAAGTGAGCCCCAAATCAAAGCATCACCTTAGGATACACACACACACACACACACACACACACACACACACACACAGAGCCTTCTTCAGGGTCAGAGGACATCACTGCCTTTGGAACCCACTGCCTAATTACAAAGTGACAAAGTGTGGACCTTCCTGAAAAACAAGCCTCCCCTAAGCAAACTTCTCTTGTTGGGCTCCAAGTGAGGACCCTTAAAGGGCAGGGAAGATCTCCAATTCCCTTACCATTACAATTACAGAGAGAAGTTGACCAGGTTTCTACTTTTTTTACCTTTGTTTTTTTTTCTTCTTATTTTATGCTCCTGGTGTAATTCGAGGGCATTTGGATGGCTTCTTCCAAAGGCCCTTTTAGCTCTGACAAGGACTGAAAGTCAAGGACCAGTGTGGAGATCATATACTCTTGTGTCCACCTTTACACCTCAACAAACCCACTCTTACCTACTGAGAGAAAGAGAGAGAGGGAGAGAGAGAGAGAGAGAGAGAGAGAGAGGGAGGGAGGGAGAGAGAGAGAGAGAGAGAGAGAGAGAGAGAGAGAGAGAGAGAGAGAGAGAGAGAGAGAGAGAAGAAAAGGAGAGGAGAAGAGAGACGAGAGACACAGAGAAGAGGGTGGGGGGATCACAGACACAATTTCCTGGAAAGGACTACACAAGAATAACTGGATGGGATAGCTGAAGGAAATGCTTTAATCTTTTGAAGGAAGGAATCCATTTATGGAAATTCATGAGTATACTGCCCTGATAAACCTAACAAGCCCTGAAAATGACCAAGGGAGAGAACACTGGGAAGGGGCCAGTGGGAGGGAGTTGACCAAGGTTTCCCTTACTCCCCCCTCAGTTCGGCCATCCTGCACTACCTGAGTCAGAAATACAACACCCCAGCTCACTGGTATCCTAGAGACCTGCAGGCCCGGGCAAGGGTTGAAGAATATCTGTTCTGGAATGCTGACTCCATTCAGAGCACATTTGGTCCAATGCTATGGATTCGGGTAAGACAATGGGCTGAGTGTGAGGGGTTAGGGAGTTCTTAAAACCTGCCCTCACCTTTAGCCTTGCTCTGAGTCCATAAAACCTTGGGGGGAGGGGGAGTGAGACACATCCAAATGGACCCAGGTGTACTTGGGGAGGTGACCTTTTGTGCAAAGTTGAGATTGAACCCTCATTCCCCACCCTGACAGGTACTGGGCCCTCTCATTGACATCCACATCCCCAAGGAGAAGGTGGACAGGAACATAGCCTCCATGAGGAAACTCCTACAACATCTGGAGCAGAAGTTTCTGCAGGACAAGCCCTTCCTCACTGGTGACCAGATCTCTGTGGCTGATCTGATGGCACTGGAGGAGCTGATGCAGGTGTGGGGGACAGACTCTGCCCTTGTGCTGGAGGTGGGGAAGGTGGGAAGCTAAGGGGACTTGTGCAGAGTTAGAAGTGAGCATATTCCTGGATGATACATACCCTGCTTATCCCTACACAGAATCCCCTCAGCAGAGCCTCCTAGCTCTTTGGTAGCTCCCTTCCTGGGGAACGAAGAGGGGGGTGGACCTGAGCGCAGACTCTCAGCCATCCTGGTCATGATGGTGGGGGTCCTGGGGGCACCTGAGCACAGTCCCTAGGCTATTTTGGGCATTATTTTTTGCAAAGGCCTCAAGGCATTTTTCATGGGATCATGTCACACTGGGAGCTAGGGAGGTGGGGAAGGGGCAGAATTAATATCTCCATTAGACAGCTGGTCATCACCATCATCATCATCAAGTCCTTACTGAGCAGCTCTTGTGTACCAGGCCCCTTGCCAAGTGCAAGGAATACAAAAACAAAAGATAAAACCACAATGTTGCTCTCTAGGATGGGGGAGCCAGCATCCAGGTAACACATTCTGTATGTGGCCTCTGTGGAGTAGACGGAAGGCAGTGCCAGGCAGGGGACACTAGTGGGGCTGAGGGGCAGAGACCATCAGGACAGGCTTCTTCTGAGGGGAAGATCTGAGCTGAGTCTTGCAGGTGAGGAGGGACAGCATTCCAGGAAGGAGAGGCAGCTGGAGGAAAGGCACAGAGTTGGCAAATGCATGTTGTATAGAAGCTGAGATGCTGGTCTTGGAGTTTCCCCAGGGGAGTGAAGGATAGGAAGAGAAGGGAGTGTCATGAGGTATCCTCTGGCTCCCTATGCCCACCCAAGCTCTTCTTCCCCTTAGGGCCCTAGGGTCCCCATAGGTGGCAGTAGGTCTTTGCAGTCAGTTCAAGTTCTCACTGGCTGTGTGGCCCCACATTATTACAGGCGTGTGTCCAGCACTCATTTCATTTCCCCCCGAACATCAAGAGATTTTTGATTTCTAAGACAGGGTAAGAACATACAAATATTTCCACCCAGTGCCTTTGGGACATACTCTCCCCTGTATCATCTCAGTCTCTGGGAGTGTAGCTCACTTGGCTTAGCTTCTATACACCATTGGTTTGACCAAGTTCATGTTCCAATACAGCAAGACTGGCTCAGGTCTGCAGACTGTCAGGGCCCCCCTGAGGATTGTTTCCAGATCTTTGGAGCATTGATGCTGGACTAGTTGAAACCCCTGGCTGGGATTCTGGCTCCCAGATTCCTAAGGTTCCCTCTCCTGTGGATGGAGAATCTACTTTCTGCACCTAGAGTAATAGCTAATACCCATTATCTACATAGTGCTTAAAGGCTGGCAAAGAACTTTATAAGAATCTCATTGGATTTGCCCAAGGGCCCTGGGAGGAAGATGCTGATATTATCCTTATTCTACAGTGGAGGAGACCAAGACAGACAACAGTTAATGACAGGAATAAGGAGTAGAGAATGACACCAAGGTTGTGAGACTGCATAACTGAAAGGATGATGTGAGAGAGAATAGAGAAATGAGAAGAGGGGAAGGATGTGAGGCAGGGGAAGAGATAATGAATTCTACTTTGGAAAACCTGAGTTTGAAATGCTTGAAAATGTACAAGAGGCATCTGGTGACTGGATGTCAGGAACAAATTTAAGGCTCAATAAATAGATCTGAGAATAATTGGCATAAAGATGATAACTGGAGCCATGGGAAGTGATGAGATCACCAGGTGAAATAGCCTTGAGATAGAAGAGGAAAAGTCCCCATAAGGACACATGGAGCACCCTCTTGGTCAGTGTGCATGACCCAGATGAAATTCACTAAAGACACCTGAGAAGGGAGGAGAAGAACCAGGAGAGATGGTGTCCCAGAAACCTAAAAAGGAGAAAGAAGAGGAGGAGAGGTGAGAAAGGCTAAGTGATAAAGGTTTTGAGAGGGAAGGAGAGATGAAGGCTGAGAAAAGTCATTAGACTGACCAACTATGAGCCAGATCACTGGTATGTTTGAAGAAGGTCATTGCAGTTGAATAAGGAGATCAGAAGCTGGACTGCAGAGGGTTTCAGAAAGAGAGGAGAAGGAATGGAGGCACTGATGCAGAGCTCTTTCTCAAGGACTTGAGCCACAAAGGAGAAGACAGATATAGGATGATAGTCAGGAGTGAGGCCTGGATTTAGGAATGGGAGAGATGAGGATATGTTTGTTGAAAATAAAGACACTGATGTTTAGTGAGAGTTTGGGGATGATGGAGGGCACAGTCTCCTGGAAGAGATAGAGTGCAACAAGACGAGATGGAGTGAATGTAGAGGGTTTGCCTTGGGAAGGAGAATGGTCACCTCATCATGAGAGAAAAGAGTAGAAATAGTGGGGAAAGATGTCTGAGTGATGTGGGGGAGAGGGAGGGGAGCAGCAGCATTGGTCAATGGCAAATGTGAGAAGTGTAAGTGTCACTTTTTATTGAAATAAGGTAAAGTTCTCTGGAATGTGGATGTAGAAGGTAGTCTCCAGTAGGAAGGTTGATGAGGGATGGTAGGTTTGGCCTCATGGCTGTGGTGAGTACATGAGGAAAACGTACGAGGATAACCTTGCTGCACAAGGACCCAGGTGAGAGTATGGAAGTTAAGGCTGTAGTGTATCAAAGTCAGCTTGGTTTTGTAGTTTCCTGCAGCTCCATTCAATAACATGAGCAGAGAAGCAGAGGCAGTGGATGGTCGAAGCAATCCAGGGTTGGGTCTTAGAGAAGCCTGAGCTTTAAGAGGACAACAGGGCAAGGGAATGGAGTGTAGATGATTGTGTTGAGTTGAAATGGTTCCCCAAGGGCTGAGTTGATGATGTGAGCACAGTGTGGCCAACACAGCAGAGATGGCCTGGGAAAGAAGAGAGGCATTGGACATCATGGTGAAGACCAAGAAGAACACTAGGGAGTGTGAGGCAGAGGCAAAGCAGGAGTATGATCAGATAAAGGAATTTCCAAGTTTGTGGTGAGCTTGGGAATTCTGAGTGTTTGAAGGAGAATAAATATGTAGCTTAAAGTGCCCTAGGAGAAGACCACAAATGGGGGGAGAGAAAGTCTATGTCTGCCCTCAAGGATGTGGTGTTTTACTGGAAGATACAGTGTGGACACAGATAATGAAATCAGGGCAAGGTCACTTGAGAAAAGGCACAGTGCCAACCACTGCGGCACTCAGGAAGGACTTGATGGAGAAGGAGGTGCCTGAGTTCAGACTTGGAGGGGGAACTGAGAATTCCAGAGTTGGGAAGGGGGAGATTGGTAAAGAAGAATAGGATTTCAGGCATTGGAGGGTTTGTGTGTTTAGGTGTGGAGGTGGGAGATGGGATGCCAAGTTCAGAGACTATCTCAGTGACCAGTTTGGCTGGGACACGGACTCCATGAAAGGGAGTAGTGTGAAATCAGCCCAGATGGCAGGTGTTCAAGTCCAGTCTATTTACATTGCTTTCTTGGAACAAAGCAATGGGGAAACTTTGAAGAATGTTAAGCAAGATAGTGCTATGGGTAGAGGGTTAGCCTGTATTTTAGGAAGATGGTTTGGGGAGCTGTGAGACAGATGGATTAGAAAAAGATCAATTAGGCAACTATTTTCCAAGCAAGAGGGGATGAGTCTCTAGTGCAGCAGTTCTCAACCTTCCTAATGCTGTTACCCTTTAATACAGTTCCTCATGTTGTAGTGACCCCCAACCATAAAATTATTTTTGTTGCTACTTCATAACTGTACTTTTGCTACTGTTATGAATAATAATGTAAATATCTGATATGCAGGATGCATTTAAATTGAGCATAACCGACAGGTTGAGAACCGCTGCTAGTGGGTGGTGGCCATATAAAATAGAGAGAAGGAAATGAATGAAGCATTTCTTGGGAAGTTGAAATTAAGGACACTTGACAATTGATTGGATAGGAGTGATTATGGAGGAGATGTTAAGGATAACACCAAGTTTGCAAATCAGGGTAATTGGAAGGAAGGTGGAATAAGACTTGGAAAGTTTGGATGGAGGGGGAAAGGTCATTGGGGAGACAATTTCGATTTGGGAAATGCTGAGTTTGAAGTGTTTTCTTTTAGACCTTCTATGCTGGTTTTGACGTCTTCGAGGGCCGACCCAACCTGGCAGCTTGGCGTGGGCGGGTGGAGGCCATCTTGGGAGAGAAGCTATGCCAAGAGACCCGGGAAGCCATCCATAAACTTTGCACAGAGCCCAAGTCCTTCAAGGACATTTTGGTCATTGAGGATTGGATGAGGTTACGTCTTTCAAGAATCCCCTAATACAAGGTGAGATGGAGAGCTGTGGGATGAGGGAACTAGGGCCAAGTGAGGGGAAAGTCATCCGGATGTGAAGAGAAGAGGAAGAGAAGGAAGAGTTTCTGGCACTTTGCCTGTTCCCTAGTAATGTAATCTGTGTCTCCAGTGACACCCTCACAAGCCCAGCTCAGGAAACATCTGGGTTCTCTAACTGATTCTTGGTTAAGGGCCTGAGCTTGGCTTCCCCTCCTCTCACATCCCCTTCTCCTGCCCATTGAGGACCAGCTAGCTCCTCTGTGGTCCCCCCCTCCAGGTATTCCCAGTCTGTAGCACCTGGGAACCCTTCAAAGACAGAGCCTACAGCTCCTACTTCCTTAGATAGCCTCAGACCTTCCCAGAAGCTGATGGGCAGAGAGAAGAACCAGGGCCCAGCCCCTCCTCAGTCAGTGAGGACTATAAGGTCCTCATAACCAGGATCTGCTTCTCTTCTAGAACTTCTCCCTAGGTCAGAATACTCAGAAGTAATGAGCTCCAGTGATGAAATGAGCTGTGCAGACAGATGCATGGCTATCACCTCCTTCTTCATTAGTTCATGATCAGCATCCACACACCTTCATGCCTGCATTTATACTCACTAGCACACATCTGTATACCTTAAGTGATTCCTGCCTTACAGATAGTAGCAAATTCCTATCCACACAAAGGGAGAGATCAGTAAACCAACTAACAACATTTTAGGAAGATCTCAGTTGTCTGGAATCCTCAGCCTAGGTCTGGGAATTTATAGGTTTTATACAAACAAATGTAAAGTCATATGAAAAAAAAATCCAAGAACGACTTGTCTTGCTGTCGATTCAAGGAGATAAGGTCCTAGGACTTTAAATGCACTAAGAGCTCCAAAGGGCTCACCAGTTACTGAGACACACCTGGAGGAGTGGGGAGGGAGCTGGCTTTGGAGGAAAGGAGCCCAGAGCCCATCTGGTCTAATATGAGCCAAACTGGAATACTCTCTCTGCCATCCCAAAGGGATATTCATCGAGTTTCAAATTCTGGATGCCAAGTGGTGGCATTCCCTTTCAACACATCCTATCGAGAGTTTTAGATAGCTCTAAGAGCCGGGTGGTTTTTCACTGTGTTTGTTGGAAATGCCAACTTGAAAACACAAAAAGAGAAATGATACCAAAAATCTGATATCAGGAGAAATCCAGAGTAATTGAACACCTTCTGCCGGAAGTGGACTCCACTCTTCTTTTGGAAGGAGCAGTGGGGAATACAAAAGCCAAGCAGTCTTTATATGTCAGTTTGGGGCCGACACTCCCTTCAGAGGACTGATGGGTTCCTTCTCTCCAGATCACACCTTTTCCATTACCATACAATACTGCACTTTATTGCTAATGTTCTAATTCTAGGCTAGGCATGTTAGATAACATACACCATACATGAGGTGCATTTAACAAGCACAGTAATGACCCTGGAATACCGACCCCTCAGCTCTTTGACCTGAATGTGTCCTTATCTGGTCCTGAGAGTCCCAGGCTGATCTCTGCTCCCCAACTGGTCAAACTCTCCTGCTGTTGCCAGCTTCTTTTTATTTTTCAACTTTTATGTTGTCCAGGAGTTCTATGAGAACTGGGAAAAGACTTCTCCCCCAGTCTACTGTCTGGTTTGCTAACCTGACCCTTATCAGCAGCCTTGTTTGCAGTCCTGGGGAAACTCAACCCTTTGCTACCTCTCACATGTTGATCCAAAATCTCTTTGTAGCATCTCCCCATTATTCCTTGCTGTGCCTCTGAGGCCAAGGAGAACACATTTAATTTCGCTACCATATGACAGACTCTCACGTTTCTGAAGATGGATTATTCAAGAATAATTCAACATTATTCGAGCACCCTATGAGCTGGAGCCAATGGGCATGGCAGACTCCAATTCCATTCTGATCCAGCCAAGGGCTGTGTTCCAACATTTTCCCAGACATTTCCAAACAATGCTATCTCTAATGCTGTCATCCACCTTCCTCCTCCTCATTCCAGATCCTGGACCCTGGTCCTGGGACCCCAGACTCTGACAGATGAGCTCTCTCCAGTGCTCCATTACGCTTCCCAACTCTATGCCCCTGTGCTCCACCCCCTCATCATGGCCCAGCCCCCCTTTATGATGTCTCCTCCCTGCTTAGGATGTAATATCTTTGATGGCTGGCACCGTCTTGTTGGCTTGTTGTACTCCAAGCATTGAGTAGTGCCTGATGTGTAGCAAGAACTGAGTAAATGCTTTTAAATTCACTTGTTTATTGATCTGCTCATTAATTCCTGCCTCTCTTTGTAGTTTATAGAAATGCACAGTCTCATTGATTAATCAATCAGCTCTCAG
>JAQQSU010008274.1:0-12997 GCA_028627135.1 Pseudochirops cupreus | reverse complement strand
GAAATCACTATTCCAGACCAAAATGTTTCTCCAAAGGTCTTTTAGTAGAGACAGAAATTGACGAGGAAATTCCGGCATTCCTCAAAAAACCTCAAGTTTGTCACATTTTTTTCTTTCTTAAATATTTTATCGATGCTTTTTAAAAACATCTCTGTCACTTTCCAGTGGCCTCCCTTCATCTAGTCATAGAGCTTTCCCTTATAATAAGTAATCATAGTCCCAAACAAAGAGAAGCATCAGCTGTCTCTGAAATGCCCCCCTCCTTCTTGGTCTGCAGCCCACCTCTCTGCCAAGGACTAGGAGACTGCTGGGACTGGGACTGCCACAGTCACCTTCACTATGCTTACTTTCCTCCCCAGTCAAGAGATGCAGATGAGAGTTTCCAGAACAAACATGCAGTTAACTGCCCACTCTTCTCCTAGCTTCTTCCCTTTCCAAAGCTCCTTCCCCACCCCAGATTGCATAAAGGAGAAGGTCTCAGGGAATGTGCTGGTTTCTTCTTAAAGCTTGGTATTTTGCCTTCTGAGGAGTTTATGGCTCGGGGCAAATGTGGCAGAAGGAAAGTGAGTACTTCCCTTTGAAAGATTTTGGAAAGTCCCCTGTGGGTTAGTTCAGTTCCAGAGATGTAACTTCTACCCCTTTGGCACTTTGGGAGGCACTATGGGGAGGGCTCAGAATCTGGAAGCACCTGAGACCAGTGCCCAGCTCTGCTGCTCATGACCTGTGTGACCTTGGACTGTCAGTGTCTCTGGGCCTCTGGTTCCTCATCTGCAAACTAAGGGGAGTGGACTAGTCGCAGCCCCCTCTGATGTAATTTCTAGCCCAAGGCCCACAGTCCTGAGACACTGTTCACACTCCTTTGTTCCTTGGAGGCTACAACCAACCCCATTTTCTTCCATCATTCATCTTTGTGCCTTGGTTTACCTTAAGCCACGCCTTCTCGTTCAGCCAGAGCTGCCTGCCCTTCCTCCTTCTGGCCTTGTCTGTGTCCTCCTGCCAGAGACCCTTTTCTGCCGTGCCCTTCTCCTTCAGCCTGGCCTCCCGGATTTCCCCTCTCCACATTCAGCCTCTGGGCTTCTTCACCATTCTGAAGCCATCGACGTGGCTGATCTCCAGATGCTGGAAGAGAGAGAGAGAGATTCGTTCTGTTTGGCCTGTGGCAGAGCTAGGGATCAAGGAAGCAGAAAAGCCACCGAGGGCCGACTGTGGCTGGATGTCAGCAGACTCCCAGAGCAGAATGGGCCCCCTTCACTGGATAGCCCTTGCTGGGTGTCTGGTAGAAGATGTGTTGGAGGAAAATGATGATAGCGAGCATTTATGTAGCTCCTACTGTATGCCTGGCTCTGACCTAAATGCCTGCCATTATCCCCATTTTATAGACGAGGAGACAGAGGGTAAGTGACTTGCCTAGTAAGTGTCTGGAGCCAGTTTTGAACTCGGATCTTCTTGATTCCAGGCCTCACTCTGCTGTCTGCTGCACCACTAGCTGCCCTAGATGGCGTCAGGAAGACCCGTCATCTGCTCTGACCTCAGACCCTTACCAGCTGGGTGACTGTGCAAGTCACTTCTGCTTGTCTTAGTGTGCCCATCTGTGAAGTAGGGATAGTAACAGCACCACCTCCCAGGGCCCAAGACCAAACAAGATAATGTTCGTAAGGATTTAGCCCATGCCTGGCATGTAGTAGGTGCTACAGAAATGCTTGTTCTCCCCTCCCTCTCCTTTCATCCCCTACGTGCTGACTGTCAGTCAGACTGGATGGCTGCTGAATCTCCCACCCCTGAGGTTCTGTGATTCTGGCATTCATAATTCTTTCTCCCTCTGCTCAAGCCCCTCCCTTGCCCCTTTTCTCCTTTGACTCTCATGTGAACACTGAGAGTGCTTGAATAGTCAGTAAGCATTATTCGTGGCCTACTATGTGCCAGGCGCTATTTTTCATGCTGGGTGGGGGGCACAGATAAAAGTAGAAGACGATTCCTGTCCTCAGGAAACTCAGAGTCTAATGAGGGAGACAATGTGAACATAGCTCTGTGCAGATAAGCTCCGTGCAGGAGCAATTTAGATCATCAGCAGAGGGAAGGCACTACAATTAAGAGGGATCAGAAGTGGCTTCTGGTGAAGGTAGGATGTTAGCAGGGACTGGAAAGAAGCTGGGGAAGCCAGAGGCAGAGATGAGGAGGGAGGGCATCCCAGGTACGGGCAGTAGCCAGGGCAAATGCCTGGAGGTGGGAGATGGTGTATCTTGATCAAGGAACAGCAAGAAGGCCAGTGTCACTGGATTGAAGAATAACTGGGAGTGTGTAAGGAGTGAGGAGTATGGAAGGGAGGGGAAGAGGTAATCCTTGAGGTGATGGGGAACTGCTTAGTATTTTGTCACATCTGTGCTTAGGAAAATCACCTTGACAGCTGAGTGGAGAGAGGTGGGAGGCAGGGAAAGTTCCCAGTGACAGGTTTGTGTGTCCTCGTCCTGTGATGGCAGTGCAGTTACTACAGATGGCCTTTGCTAGTTAGGTGTTCGTGGAAGGAGTACCATTTTAACCATGCACCATGCCTAGTGGGCTTCCTCATGAAATGGGACTGAGCATTGATTGGAAGAATGGTTCTGCTATCCTGCTTCACACAGCCTGGGTGGGCCCTCAAGGTCAGCTTGGATCTGTTTTGGGGAGAAACCACCTTTCTCCTACGAGGCCTTTAAAAAAAAATTATTAGCAAGGCAGTCTGGGGCTAAGTGACTTGCCCAGGGTCACACAGCTAGTAAGTGTCAAGTGTCTGAGGCCAGATTTGAACTCAGATCCTGCAGACTCCACGCCAGTGCTCTATCCACTGTGCCACCTAGCTGCCCCTCCCCACTGAGGCTCTTGGTGGAGGTGGGGCTGAGCTTGGGTTGGCAAGGCTAGGACTGAAGGAACTTGAATCTAAGATAACTTAGGGAGTTTAGGGGCCACCTAGTTTGGGGACCAGGTAGATTTTTTTGTATTAAAATATAAATATGTTAGTTATTTTATTTGTTTTTATAAAGTCTTTGCCCTTGTTAATAACCCCTAGGGAACGTGGTCTTGCCCAAAATAAGGGAAGAAGGGGAAGATTGAAGTGAATATGGGGAAAGGTGCATCCCATTTCTGAGCTCAGGAACCACAATCAGCTCAGTGTTTGTAGGGTCATCTAGGGTTCTAGGTTCAGAAAAACCTAGTCAGCCTTGCCAGGTCAAAGAGCAGTCATGGCCAAAGGCATAGTCCCTGCACTTACTGGGAGAGGAAGGGCCAGGGCCTTGGGAAGTTACTAGTGGATCAGTGAGGCGCGATCTGGATGGAATCCTCCCATGGCTTCTGTCTGCCTACACGGAACTGCTTTCTCTAGGCTGGGGACTGGAGAAGTCATCTGTGGCCAGAGGCGTTCCCTGTGGGGCTCCTGGGAGGGGGAGGAGGAAGAGGAAACCGGCAGTGCTCCAGAGTGGTGACTCAGTGTGAGATGTACTGCACATAAGCCACAGTGATATTATTGAGGGTTGACTTCAGTACTTAGGGGAGGGAACCAAATAAATCTGGACTGACGTTTTCCTTATGGTGATCAGGGCACAGATCTTTAGGTCTGTCGAGCTGATTGGTTTATCTCTTTTATTACGGTAGCTTATTTTTCTGGTAGTGCCCAGAGCTGGATCCAGATCTGTTCCCCTCTTTCTAGGGGCCCCTGTCCTGGTGTGCGTGAAGCCACTCCTTCCCCCTTTCTCCCTTTATTCTGGTGGTGACCACCCTACAAACTGGGCCTTTACTTCTTCCTTGGGGGAGAAACCAATGACTTTTATTGCTGGTGACTCTTGCCTCTGAGGGAAGCTTCCTGCAGCGTATTGGCCACTTTCCTCCCTATTATTGTTTCAGCTCAACATGTCTGTGGAGATCCTGAGGTCCGTACAGCTGGGCACTGGGCCTGGAGTCAGAAAGGCCTGGGTTCAGATCTTCCCTCAAATGATTACAAGCGGTGTGCCTCCTTGGCCCTGTCTCCATCTTTTCCATATTTGTCAGAACATTTCCCCCAGTGGAGCGGGAAGGAGCATTCACTGTCTTTGACCAGTTGAGGCCTCCCTGTTCCCAGGATCCCACCCATACTGGCCTGGGCCAGCAAAAGCAGGTCTCCCATGTCCTGTTACATCATGCCACCTCATCGTTTCATTTCCTGTGAAATTTTTGACAGACTTGACTAGAGAATGTGAATCCAGAGGCCTAGATGCAGTGTGGCTGGAGAAGTGGGCTTTTTCCTTTAGACTCAGAAGCCAAGATCTGGTTCACGTTTCTGCTCTGCCTCCTGCCAAGCTCTGACCTGGGTCTCTGACCCTGTTTCCCAGTCTGTGGAGTGGTGAAGGTAATACTTACACATAATCCCTCACACTTATGGGGCACCATAAGTGTTGTGGTTTTCCAAGTTCCTTCCTGAAAATGGCCCTGCAGGGCAGATTGTGCAGGCTACCTCTCCATCCTATGGATGAGGAAGCTGAGGCTTGTGACGGTCACATTGTCAGATGTGGCAGAGCTGGGACTTGAACCCAGGTTTTTGGACTCTTAAATCTTGTGTTCTTTGTACTTTACCCACCTCCCCGCCAGGACCCCTTCCCCAGAGCCTGATTGGCCTCTCTGGGTGGACGGTTAAGAGGCTTTTTCTTTCACAGCTGAGTTGACTGGGTGGTTGATTGCAAAAGGTACTACAAAGAAAAGCAACCAGCAGGTTATTTGTGGTATGGAGGGGCATGCCAGTAAATCTAGCTGGTGCCAAAGAATACTTGCTTTAGGGAAACGACAGCTGCTGAAACAGAGGATTTGACTAGCGCCGTCAGGAGCGTTGGCACGAAGCCCTGGCACTCAGGGCTCATTGTTTCAGGTTTGTCACGGTGGAGCCCTTTGCTCTTCCTGCCAGGCTTAGTTTTCTGCTTAAACTCGTTATTTACAGGTGTGTACTCCTGTGTACTGAACCTTGTTTGCATATGGTCTTGCATGAAAACTCTGGTTTCATCCTTCTCTTCCTTACTCCTTTC
This sequence comes from Pseudochirops cupreus, assembly GCA_028627135.1. Classification (NCBI taxonomy): domain Eukaryota; kingdom Metazoa; phylum Chordata; class Mammalia; order Diprotodontia; family Pseudocheiridae; genus Pseudochirops; species Pseudochirops cupreus. The sequence goes on along the minus strand of JAQQSU010008274.1, from coordinate 7,976 downwards.
AATTTTTCCTGCTCAGAGTTCCAAGGGACTTGGTTTCCTGACACTGATGGCTGATAGTGTTCCTGACTATCTCTGCCAAACCCACACTTAAGCCTCAGGTCAGCCAAGCTCGTCACCAGCTTGTTAATGTGCTATGGAATGTTAAAATTATATATTCAACTAACTGCTTCTGTGTCTGCACCTAGCTCTAACTGTGTGTCTCTTTATAGAAAACATATGGGATAGCTATGAAAATATGTAGTCCATGGGGCAACAGAAGACAGGGCTGGGAATCAGACATCAAAGTTTGAGTTTCCAGCTCTGCTGCACTTAAACCTCCCTGGACCTCAGTTTACCAGCTCCCCTCCCAGCAATTGAGAGGATTGTGCAAGAAGGTTTTTAAAATCCCCCAAATCCAGCATGTTGTAATTTTATGTTGCATTGGACTTTAAAAAAAATGCACAAACAGTATCAGGTAGTTGGAATGACAAATGATACTGTCTAGAATGGAAGCTGGATGTATTTCATTAAGATGAGCAGTGATATGCAATGAAAGTAGGATTGGATTCTCAAAATTCTGACTTCCAGGCTGTCAGGAATAAATCTACTGAGAATTGGTGTCATGTTTCAGACCGCTAGAGGAGGAGTCAGGAAGCCTGGGTTCTGGTTGTGGTTCTAGCCCTGACCAGCTAGATGAGCAAATGTCTCCCCCTTCTCTGGGCCTCAGTGTTTTGTTGCAGCTCAGTCCATCCTTCGCAGTCTCTTCCAGAACTGACCATCTCTTTTCTGAAGTTCCTTCTGACTTGGACGTTCTTTGCTCTAGGGCCTTAAGGTCCCTTTGGAGTCTGACTTTAGAGCGTTAGGTTGCAGAGGTCAGTGGGGCTCCTGGGAAGTAACAGGTTAGAGACAGGATTGACAGAGTGCAGAGGCTGCCCGTCTTTGTGATCTCAGCAGCTCAACCTCTCTGGGGTCCCCATTTCTGTATTAGGAAAGATCTCATGGAGGGAGGGGAGAAGAAGCAGGAATGGCCACAACAGGCCATATTTCTTCTCTATCTCAGATGCTCCCTTGAAGTGGACTTGGGTGTGAGCAACATTTGTGTAACTTTGAGAAGTATTTTCCAGACAAGGGAGCCATTTGTAGGCAGTAGAGAAAACCACTTTAAAACCAAATCAGTCTTAATGTCTTCTTTGTTTTATTCAGAACATGCATCCTTAAGTTGAAAGCCTAATGAAAGCTTCAGTTCTGACTCTTAACCCAAGCCAGTTCTGTAAAGAACTAACTTTGAGCAAGGCATTTGCTCTCTGCCTCAGTTTCCCCACATGTAAAATGGTGATGATAACAGCACCTGCTTCATCAGGTTTTTGTGGGACCAAATGGGAAAATTTTTAAAGCACTCTGCAAATGTTAAAGGGATATGTGTAAATGCTAGCTATAAAGGAAAGACGTGTCTTAACCCAATGGCTATATTAATTGATATGCTAATAGCAGAATCGAAATGTATGTTTACATTTATGGACTTTTTTTTTCTCTTCTGCAGGACAGTCTTCAAGGGTATAAGACACAGAATAAATTTCTAAATAAAGAGATTTTGGAACTTTCAACTCTTCGAAGAAATGCAGAAAGACGAGAGAAGGATTTAATGGTTAAGGTCAGACTAAAAGTTTTCCCCTATCCTGGGAAGGTATAGGGAGAGAACTGTTCCAGCTTGGGAGTTTAGGAAAGCCAGTTCAGACAGAAATCTTACAGAGGAAGAAATGGTTATTGGAGAATGTTAAGAATTATACAGTGAATCCTTCTTTGACTCTCAGCTTGCCTGATTGAGAAGAGGGAGTACCCTCATGACATTTACAAAGTACATTTTAAGTAATACTGTTGGGAATAGGTAAAAATATCGTTTGGATGTGTCTTGTTTTAAAAGAGAACTGTGGAAGTCGTTCAGAAGTTGTTATGTTGTTCTTAGTCTTGTGACTCGGACCCTAAAAGTGAGCACATTGTGTGGGAGCATAGGGGTGTCAGGGAAGCAGAGGAGGCCAGCCAATGACCCTTCCAGGCCCGCTCAGCTGCCGTTATTTAATCATCTGTCAAATGGAGCTAAGAACACAGACTCTAGCAATTGTATTACATATTTTGTAGCATTTTAGAGTTGGAAAAATAAATGGCCCACTTTAGCCTGGAGAGGGAGGCGTAGAAGCACTTCATCCGTGGGCTAGGACAAAATGAGCCAGTGTATGCAGTGTACTTCACAGCCCTCAGAGCACTAGGTAAATGTGAACTATCTTGTGCCCATTTAACAGATGAGGAGAGTGAGGGTGCTACAATTATTATTTCCCCATGTGCCTTTCTCCACTAAAGTCCCACTCCGATACCTTGTTGTGGTGTAGAGGTGACTGAGCCTTTAAGGCTGTGTCAGTGGAGACAAATCCTCTGGAGGCAGAAGGCTTTGGTGTATAGATTCACTGGTAGACTTGTGTTGTCTAAGGACCAGCTAAGTGCAGATGCTTGTGAGCAGAGATGGGGCTGCAAGGTGATGGGTTGTGATCTGCATTAGTGGAGGGAGCTCTCCTGTAAGGGAAATCAGATTCCTGACAAATTAAATTAAGTATATACATATGTATGTAGTGCTGTGTTTTCTGTATCTACATTTGAAACAAAGTGCTCATGAGAACATTTTCTTCAGTATTCTAGCCTGGAAGCCAAACTGTGTCAAATAGAAAGCAAGTATTTGATTTTGCTTCAAGAAATGAAGACTCCTGTGTGCTCTGAGGAGCAGGGGCCTGCCCGGGATGTCATAGCCCGGCTCCTGGAAGATGCTTTGCAGGTGGAAGGCCCTGAGCAGCCCGAACAAGCTTTTGTCAAACCGCATCTTGTCAGGTCAGTGTGCCATTGGGCCATTTTTAGGAGGTCACCCAGGAATCCAGTTTTCCCAACTTTCCCCTCTTTGTAGGACAGGATTGCCCTAGAGCAGAGCCTTTGGCTGCCCCTGCCCCCATTTTGCAGGTGAAGAGGAAAGGACAAGGAGGGCTGCAGCCTCCGGGGACAGGGCTCTAGGCTTGTGCCTCCCACCCGCAGCTCTCAGCCACCTTCAGTGGGACCTCGAGCACCAACGCTTGTATTGTACTTTGTTCCTTAGAAATGTTTGTTAAGCCTCGTTAATCCAGAAAAAAGAATAGAAGCATAGACTCTTACACACTGGCAGGGGGCTTTGGGATCAGGCCCCTCATTTGACCAATGGGGAGGTGGGTGTTGCCCCCGGGTGGAGTGACTGATGCCCGTGGGCATAGAACAGAGCAGGAAGCCAGACGTGGGCAACGCTGGGATGGTGCTTGTGCTCCTGTGGTCATTACTGTGGAAGGCTGACGTTCTGATTTAACTTTGAAGAGCGTCTGCCTTCTCTCTAAGCCACCTCGTACTTGTTTCATTTAGTACATGTGTCTTCTCCAGTAGAATGTCCTCCTGGCCACGGTGGGTGCTCAGTCAGTGTTTCTGGATCAGTTCTCTCCTGCTGGGTTAGAGAGGCTGGTGGCAAGTGGACAGAGCCTTCGGCCTGGAGGCAGGAGACCTGAGTTCAGATATGGTCTTGTGCTTAACTAGTGACCTTGGGCAAGTCCTGTAACCTCTGTTTGCCTCAGTTTCCTCAACTGCAAAATTTAGATCACATCCACGCCTACTTTGCAGGCTTGTTGTGAGGACTCAATGAGATAATAACGTGCATAGTGCAGTTCTTGGCATGGAGGGGGTTCACTAGAACTCTTAGCTGTTATTATTACACTTAGCACATAGTAGGCATTCTAGAAATGCGTGTTCTTTCCCACTTCCCTGAAGACAGAGACTGTGTCTTCCGCCACTTTTAGCCACTCTAGCTCCAGGCACCACAGGCTAGCGAGATTCGCCCCCATTTTCGAGCCTATCGGGGAAGTGACCCGTCTGCTGTGGCATAGACAGAGTACGTGGCTCCAGGCTGTGCTCTTGCCACATGCCAGTCTGTGGATGATGTAGCTCAAAGGCCTAATACAGGTTTGAATTTCTTCTCCTCAGTGAGTATGACATTTACGGGTTTCGGACAGTCCCTGAGGATGATGAAGAAGAGAAGTTGGTCGCTAAAGTACGGGCGCTGGATCTGAAGACTCTGGCTCTTACGGAAAATCAGGAGATTTCCACTGGGGTCAAGTGGGAAAATTATTTTGCCAGCACCATGAACAGAGAAATGATCTGCTCTCCTGAGCTGAAAAGCCTTATCCGCACTGGGATTCCACACGAGCATCGATCCAAGATCTGGAAGTGGTGCGTTGATCTCCACACGAAGAAGTTCAAAGACCGGGCCGAGCCTGGCTACTTCCAGACACTGCTCCAGAACGCTCTTGAGAAGCAGAACCCGGCCTCGAAGCAGATCGAGCTGGACCTCTTAAGAACGCTGCCAAATAACAAACATTACTCTTGTCCCACTTCAGAAGGCATTCAGAAATTGCGGAATGTCCTGTTGGCCTTTTCCTGGAGAAACCCTGATATAGGATACTGCCAAGGTTTAAACAGGTATGAATCAGGGGCGGAGCTCACAAGGGCCATAGAGTGGGAGCTGGAGGGGCCTCAGGAGCCATCCGGACCAGTGTTTGGGAGGGGGGAGCATAGGAAGTAGGATTTGAACCCTGATCCTTGGATCCATAACCCATGCTCTCCTACTGTGCCATATTTCCTTTCCAGTTTTTAAGGCGAAAGAAGAAATAGAACATCCAATATACCAAAAGAGATCAGAGAGATAAGCCCTGTCTTCATGTAATGTGGAGGAAAGCCGTGTTATTTTTGTCTGAAGCCGCTTGGGTCTCAGTGTGATTAATAGAATGCACCAGGGGAAAGACGTCCAAACAAATGTGTCAGGCCTGTCCCTGGGCCGTGCCGCTCCTCTCTGCTGTCAGAAGTTTGCATTCTGAGTTGCTGCTTGGGGCACTTTGTCCCTAGTAGAGTACAAATCCTTGAGCTGGCATGTTGAGGGGTGAGCAGTTCCTGGTGGTGGAGTTTTTTAGAGAGTGGAAGCCTCTACTAGCAAAATAAGTCATTTGATTCTGCCCATTGTAGGTAGAAGTCTCATCTACTGTGTCCACTCTAAGCATTCAGCAGCCCTCCCTCAGGCCTGCTTCCTGGGCTAGTCTCTGTTCTCCTCCTCATACCCAAGTCTGACTTGTACCTTCCATGGCTCCCTCCTGCCCAAGATCCCAGCTCCTCAGGAGTGACATTGCACACCCACCTGAAGCTGCTGCTTCCCACTGGATGTTTCCTTTTTCCCCCTAAAACAAGCTACAGCCAACCCAAAGGACAAACACTGTGCCCGAATTCTTCCTGCCTGGGCATGACTCCTCTGCCGCTCTTCTGCCAGAACACTTCCCTTAGCTGCCTTGGCTTCCATCCTTTGGGCGTGTCTTTTGACAACAGAAGGTGGGCAGGGAGTTTCCTAGGCCTGCTTCTTAACCTCTGGAAACAACTCCCTCCTTCTGTTCCTCTTCAGAACTTTTACTCTTTGAGAATTTTCATTCTTAAAACCTCCTTATCCCTCCTAGATTAATTTTCCAAGAACCTTGTTGAATGTGAGGCCAGGAAATCAGACCTCTACCAATTTCTCTGAGTCCTTTGAAGTCGGCTCTCCCAAACACAGGGACTTACATACCATTTCCCTCCTCACGACTCCATGTCATAGATAGGACAAACTTTAGTAGCCTCCTCTGGCAGATGATGACGCAGATTCCCAGAGAGATCCTCGGTTGCTCATAGACACCTAGAGTCAGGAGCATCTTTGGGCTTCACACTGCCACTGCTTCCCACGTTTATATCTGGGTTTCTTTCTTTCTTTCTTTCTTTTTTTTTGCCTTTTTTTGGAGGGGCAGTTGGCATTAAATGACTTACTCAAGGTCAAATGGTATATCTGGGTTTCTTATTAAGTGTCATGGATTTGCTTGAACTCTTTGAACAGGACAGCAAGCTTAATTACTGAGATAAAGAGGTATGTTTCTTGGTTTTTTAAAAATAGTTTTTTAATGCAGTGTGTGTGTGTGTGTGTGTGTGTGTGTGTGTGTGTGTGTGTGTGTGTGTGTGTGTGTGTGTGTGTGTGTGTGTGTGTGTGTGTGTGTGTGTGATTGCTCCCAAGAAACCATCCGGTCAGAGGAAAGAATGAACTTGTGGTGTCCTGGCAGCAAAGACAACATAAATGGAAGCGGAAAAGGAAACCTTTTCTCAATTCTCAGGCTTTCAGGAAAGCTAGGCTTGAGGAGGAATGCTGCTCGCTTTTCTTTATGAGCAAGCCCTAAATCATTTTGGCTTTGGGAGGGGAAGCATGAACATAGCTGTGCCTTGTAAATAGTGTCGAAACAGATGCCTTCTTTGGGAAGGATCAGCTCTGATTTTTCTCGGTCTGCTTGTAGGTTGGCTGCGGTTGCTCTCCTCTACCTGGACCAAGAAGACGCCTTCTGGTGTCTTGTTACCATTGTGGAAGTTTTCATGCCCCGAGATTATTACACAAAGACTCTCCTAGGCTCACAGGTATTACAGGATCTGGCAAATGCTCCATTTTCATCACTTGTTTTTAGAGTTGAATCTGTAATTTCATTTATTTCTTTTTAAGATTTTAGTTATTTAACTTAAGAGAAGAACATCAAAGAAATTGTCAGCTTGAAAAGTTAAATAAGAAATATTTTATGGGTGATGCTAAGGAAGGAGGATCTGAGATCAGGAGGGCTTGTCACATTCTGTAGGCCTGCAGTTGTAGTGAGTTGTGTGGAGGAAAATAAACAGGTTAGTGTGGAAAGAATGTTGGATCTGGGGTCCAGAGCAGGTCCACGACCCTCCTAGAAAGCAGTTTGAAATCATGCAACAACAGTGACCAAAGTACCTCTGCTGTTTGATCTAGGCACGTGTGCCAAGGAGGTGAATGACACCTACAATATTATGGTAGCCCTTTTTGTGGTGGTCAAGAACTGGGAACAATGGCAGTTTCCACTGAGTTGGGAGTCACTAAACAAATGACAGCCCAGGAATATCACGGACTCTTTGAGGCTGTAAGAAATGACAGGCATGATGAGTACGGAGATGCCTGGAAAGACTTCTATGAACTGATGCAAAGTGAAGCCAGCAGCACTAGGAAAGCAGTCTGTGCAGTGAGTACAGCCGTGGAAATGGAAAGACCAACACAGCAGTCCTGGCTGAATGTTCTGGAGTTAGAGTAGCCGAGCGTGGCCCCAAAGACAAAAGTAGAAAGGGGACACCTCCCCCGCAGACCCCTCTGCCCTACAGGTGGGGGTCGTGGGTGTGGAATATTGCACACATCAGATGTGTTCAGTGTTGTGATTGGTGTTGCTGAACTTTTTTCTTCCTTTTTAAAATTCTTTATTATAAGAGATGCTTCTTTGGGAGGGGTCTAAGGGAAGGCACTGGGGGAATTATAAATGATGTGCAATGAAAAGAGATCAACACAATCTATCTTAAAGAAAGAATTCCACCTCCACTGTTCATTACTGTTTATTATCTTGGGCAAGTCACGTGACCTCTGCGGGCTTCAGTTTCCTCAGCCTGAAAATGAAGACTTTGGGTTAATTGCCTCCAAAATATCTGAATCCTGTGATGCCGAGTGTTGTTCATGTCTCAAGAGAAGAGTATTTGTTCATAGACACTTTGCTCATGAGTATTTTGATGTCAGTTCTCAGTTTTTATAGCATCATGTGAGAAAGAAGAGGGGAAAGATGAGGTTCTAGTCAGGAAGGAAAGTCTTGTATCTACAGCACAGGAGGCAATGACATATAAGGACTGACTGTCAAGTGGCAGATGACTCAGTGTTTGGGCAAGGAGCCTTAAGCTGTTGTCTTTTCTTTGTTCCACACAGATAGTAGCATGAGGGAAAAACAAGTCTTTTTTGATACGTGAATTTAAGGGTAAAATTTGCACCAGTCTGTGCTAAGAACATTTTGAAAATCATTTAGAAAGATGTGTTTGTGTGATTAAGGCAGCTAGGTGGT
>JAQQSU010008273.1:0-12997 GCA_028627135.1 Pseudochirops cupreus | reverse complement strand
CCACAACTTCTTTTCTCAAAATCTCTTCCCTCTTAGGCCAAGGCCTCTCCTTATCCATTGTATTAGCTTCTCCCTGCCCCACCCCTTCCTGCTACATCAGCAAGTTCATCCCCCCCCCCCCGGGGGATTCACAAGTTCTGGGTCTTAATACTTAATACAATTATAAACTTGAAACTAAGTGCTAAGTACCTGTTAGCTTGCCAATATAAGGGGCATGGAAGATCTTCAAATCCCATTACCATTACACTCTTCAATTCCGAAAGCCAATCCTACAAAACACAATGATTTACCTGGAGGGGACATGCCAGCTTAAGTCCAATTGTGCAAGGTGTGCTCTTTCACTGACATTTCTCTGATTTCTTTAAATTCTACTTTCTACTTTATTGCTTTGTATAATGAAAATAATATCTTAAAGGTTCCTTTCTTCACTTTTAACCTCTTGTTTAATCTACCTCTTTCTGTTTATGAGAGGAACTAAGGAGAATACTTATTCCTCTCTTTATTGGTCATGTGACTTGAAAGTCCAGCTCAAACTTAAGAGTCTAGGAGTTCTAAGCAACAGGGGTTAGGTGAGAGAACATTTTAAACAGATTAAATGATCATTCTTATTTTTAAATATTAAAAAGTCTTCCTTCCAAGGTCCCTTTCAAAATGAAGATTTTAAGAATTTGCATAAGAACTAACACCAGAATTTACTTATTCATCCCATTGGTTTCTAATAATTAAACTAATGGTATAGTAAACCCACTTTGAGAACTGACAGTCAAAGGGCAAACTGATATTTGGAAGTTATCGCTTTGAATTTATTGATCGAACCATCCAAAAAATGAAAACCTTTGGGACCCAAGAAACCTTGGTATGTTTACCCACTCAAGGTACCTTTATTTAGTCTTTGTACAACACCTTTACTTGTACAATAGTAGACGCAAAAAATATTAACTTTCTTACTTCATAAAAATGTATCTACTCACCTTAGCCTCTAGGTAACTTTATATCTAAAGGACAAAATATATTACCTTTAGCATCTAATGCCTTTACCCTGTAGCAATGCCAAATAGAATTAAATAGCATCATTAAAGACTTATGCAATTATAACTTTACTTTTTTTGTTACTAGTAAACAACCATTTGTCCTTTGTCTTAGACAAGCTACAATATTTTATTTGTCTTAGACAAGCCACAATATTTTATTTTTTTCCCTTATTGGGAAAGAGAGGGGGAAGCAATGATCACAAAGTTGCTGGGAAGGACTGTGTATAATACCCAAGTCATTAGGTCTTTTTCATCCTGGGTCAAGTTGAAACTCTGCTACCTGCCCACTGCCCTTTTTAAAAATTCTATGTTTGATGCATATTCCCCAGGGTCTTACTCTCCAGGCTGTATCTGAACCGTAAAGCTTTGGATTTTCAGAGTATCCTTCTGCCAATTATGGTGCAGGTTCTTTCATTTCTCTCTGGACATGGGAAAGCAGTACTCCTTTGTCTCCCTGTGGGGATGTGATCACATCCAGAACTATTGTTTCTGTATGCATTCTCTAACCTGAAGATTTTCTTTGCAGTTGGTTCTCTCCACTGGGGTATTTCTTACCATTTGGTGTTTTCAATTACATTTATTTATGGACTTCTCATTTTCTGTTCTATCCTTTTGAATTCATTCTTCCTCCCCACAGAGTAAAGCAGCCTTCATATCACATTTCTCTTCATGGCTTAACCTAGGTTTTATATTTGCCCTAAATTTCTCAATGCTAGCTAAATTAAAGAAACAAGATCTGAATTTTACCTCTACCCAAAACTCTTTGTTCTTAACAAAGGACTCAACAAAACTGCCTTTCTTTTCTTTGCACTGTTACTAATTCTCCACATGTAGTACGAAAGTAGAGAAAGAATTATCTTAAATTTGTATTTTGAAGCTTTATTTATCCTTTTGTAACATTTCTTTTATAAGATATATTTGCCAGTTGAATCTAATGCCTAGTATAGAATTTAGTTTAGTGACTGAATTTGATTCAGTGAAGGAACTTCAAAAATATAACAAACATGTGCTCCTCCCAATACATTCCACCCAATTATATACACAGTGGTGGCCTGGTGCTTTGGGCTTCATTTACATACCTTGTCTTTTGCATGCTGAACATAATTTGGCACACTCTTTAAACTTTATTATTCCAGAATCATTTGATGTTCTAATTTACTTTGTGTGTCAGCATTTAATTTACTACTAATCTTTTTTAAAGGTTGAGTAAGGATCATTGTAACCCTGCTTCTTAAATACTCAACTGCAAACTTGGCCCCTTACAGAAACAAGAAAGGAGCTGGTGTGGCAGTTCATTACTGAGCTGAGTTCTGCTTGTATTGAGTTACTGCCAGGAAATATTTACAGACTACAATCATAGACTTTACCCTTCAATCAACAGTGGTATAAAGTGGTATACCTGAATATTGTTAATGTTTCTAATCATCTTTCAAGGCTAAACCTTGTCAGTTTTGTTACTGCCATGCCCTTCAAGAGGACTGTGGCAAAGGCAAGGAAGCATACAAGTAAAGATGCAAAATAAAAAGCTCATCGGAAAAAGAATAGAAGGTTTCAAATGTATCAATGCAATTGGCACTGTCATTCCCTAGTTCATTAGAAGCACAGAGGTACTTTCCTCAAGAGACTTAAACCAGGGTACCATCTGCATGAGAATCCTACTTCTCACATAATATGTGTGCACAATGGTTTACAAAATTTTCTGGAGACTTGTCTAAGTGACCTGCTGTCTTTAAAACACACATGCAATATAAGGAGGAAAATTGCAAAATTAAATATGATCAGAGACTGAGCTATATTTCTGCTTCTCAATCTAATTCTATCTCTGATTGTCCTGGTCTATATCTTGCCACTGGACTCAGATGACTCCAGGGGAAGAGAGTGAGACTGGTGACTTTGTACAGTCATCCCTCACTTAAATCCAATTCACTTGCAAGTCATGACATCTCCTCCCTGATGCCATGATCCTCTTTGAGAATGAAGGACAAACAATAACCCATGATTAGTAGTAGCTGCCCCACTGGGGATTCAACTGCCCAATTCCAGTTGGGCAACACAGCTATTTCCTTCTTCCTTCCTTCCTTCCTTCCTTTGTTTCTTCTTTCCCTCTTTCCCCCCTTCCTTCCCTCCCCTCCCTGTGTACAAAGGAAGCCAAACCCTAACCTGTGGGTGATCTGCCCAATGAAATATATATTTTGATAATTAAAACCCAATCCATGAACAAGACTAGTACATAAATGGGTAGAAAGATAGACAAATGAATAAATAAATCATAATTAAGATGTTTAGGAGATGGATGTAGAGCAATAGAAAAAGGGATATTTGAGGGTGAGGAGAGGAAATGACCAATGCCAGGGTTAAAGAAACTGGAAGAACATTAGAAAAAGAAATGAAGACATCTGCAATTAGAACTTAAAGGCAGATATGAGGCTCTTACTGAAAAGGAATGATCTGAAGGTACTAAAGAGGATGAAACTGCTAGTGCTACTAAGAACGAAATAGAAGAAACAACTATTACAATGGTAGATCATATTAAGGGAAAAATTATCCAATAAGTGGAAGGGGAAGTGACAGGGGAATTTTCAATTTAAATTTGAAAGTAAATGCTGCTAATGCGTACCTCGGTTACTACTATTTGATGGCTTGATGGCACCAATGGAAAGGTCTGTTGTCTTCCGGGTTATTTATGTTTGTCTTCTCATTGGTAATTTTTATTTTTATATTGTTGATAATGTTGCAATTGTTGTGTAAAAATGACAGCTTAAAGAAGTGGAAGCCGGTGGTTAAAACGGTATATTAATGAGATATACTTATATGAGGAAATCTAGGAACCAGAGGGGAACGCATGAGATAGAGTATTTCTGTGAAGGTCAAAAGATGGATAAACAGAAGTTATTTATCACTAGATTAAAAAAAAAAATCAAGCTACCAAAATATCATTTTATAGGACCAGGAAACTTGATAACCAAGTTTGTCTGGGAGAACAAAGAGCCAATAATCTTAACAGAAATGATGAAATAAAATGGGAAGGAAAGAGGCTTAGTCATGCCTGATGTTAAACAATACCAAAGAGCAGTGATTACCCAAACTATTATGGCTAAAAAATAGAGAAACTGATCGGAGTTACAGATTTGCTGTTGTTTGTTCAGTCATGTCCAACTTTTTATGATCCATTTAGTTATTTTTTGGCAAAGATACTTGAGTGGTTTACCATTTCCTTCTCCAGCTCATTTTACAGATGAGGAAATGTAAGAAAAAAAGGGCTAAATGACTCAACCAGGGTCATATAGCTAATAAGTGTTTGAGGCCAAATTTGAACTCCGATATTTTGGACTCCAGTCTTTGTGCTCTATCCACTGTTGCTGAGCTACCTACTTGCTCTCTGGGGTGGGGGACCTGTAGCCTCAAAGCCACATGTGGGCCTCTAGGTCTTTGAGTCTGGCCCTATCTAGTCAAAGGGCCACATGTAGCCTCAAGTCCACAGATTCCCCACCCCTGCACTAAGGTCTACCTAATCAACATACAGAGAAACAACTGTTTTAGTAACCTAGTTTTTAGTAATTTTAAAGATGCCAGCTACTAAGCTAAGGAAGGACTTATTATTTGACCAAAAACTGCTGAGAAAACTAGGGAGCACTTTCAAAGAAATTAGTTAAGGACCAACACCTTCATGCCATATGCCAAAATATGCTATAAATGGAAATGTGACAAATATAGAAGGTCAAGTAAAAAATAATTAGAGATACAATGACAAAACTAGCTTTCAGATATAAAGGAAGAGTTCATCACCAAAGGATAGAGAATAAAACATGAAAAAAGATTCTTATTATTTTTTTAAGTTTTTTTCCACAAACAAATCAAATGCATCTAAAATTAGAGAATACATATGTAACTGCATCAAAAAAATATTTGCAACCAGTTTTTCTGATGACTATCTACTATAAGTAATGAGTTAACTTTGCTAGATTAAGAATTATTCACCAAAATGGTTAATGGATATGAACAAGCAGATTTTGAGGGAAGACATTCAATCTATCTACAGCATATAAAAATGCTCTAAAACTTAATAATTACATAAATGCAAATTAAAGCAACTCTTTAGCTCTGTTTCATGCTGATCAGATTGGCAAAGTAGACAAAAAGGAAAATGACATTCCAGAGGACTGATGAAAAAGAATGCTAACCATGAAGGAATCCACTAAGTATGCAGAGTGAAATACACATTTTTGTACAAGGTCAATATGAATTTTCTTTTCTTCCTCCATCCTGGAGAGTGTCAGAGTAAAAAGTATAAATGTTTCATAATTGAAAAAAAATAGTTTTAAGAATAACAGGTCATGGAAAACTAACCTCAAATTCTTTTTGGATAGAATCGCTAAAGCAAGAGATGAAGAGAATGCCATAGAAGTAGTAGGCCTAAATTTTAGCAAAAGATTAATAAAATATTTTACACTATTCTTGTGAATGATATAGATATAAACTGGGATAATAATATAATCAGATGGGTTCAGAATTAGTTGAATTGGACAAATAGAATGAGTAGCTATTGATAGTTCAGTGTCAACATGGAAAGAGCTCTCCAGTGGAGTACTCCAGGACTCTTTGTTTACTCCTGTGTAGTTTAAGATTTTTATCAATAATGTGAGTAAAGTTATACATACATACATATATATATATATATATACATATACATATATGTATATATATATGTATGTGGTAATCACCATTGATTCCCCCAAAGTGGAAGTGATACTTAGTGTACTAGATGATAGAATAAGGACCTAAAAGGATATCAACAGGCTAGAGTGTTTGGCTTAATCTAAAAAGTTCAAATTAAATAGAGATAAAGTTTAGTCTTGTACTTTGGCATAAAAAAAATAACTTTACATGTAAGAAGAGCATGGATAGACTGAAAAAAGATCTGGAGGGTTTAGTGGACTGCTATTCAACATGACTGTGATGTGATAGTCGCAAAAAACTAATGTGATTCTGAGCTGTATTAGTATGGGTATTGCTTTCAAGAATAAGGAAGTACTAGTCCTACCATGTTTTCCCTTTTTCAGATCTCATTTGGAGTGTCACATTCAGTTCTGGGTACATGGTTGAAGAGGTCAAGGGTTAGGGGTGCTCAAGACCCCAAAATATCAACAGGCCAGTCCTGCCAAATGAATTCAATTCAATTCTTCTCTCAGCCAAAGAAAAGCAAAGTTTATTAAAAGTTTGCCATATTGGGTAGACTCAAGGAGCTTCAGTATCTATAAGGCTTGTATTGGACAAGCAGGCTTGTATTGGACACAGAGCACATCTATGCTAGAAGATTCTAGGTACTCTCACACCACATGGAGGCAAGATGGCGTCTTATATACAGAAAGGTTGTGGGAGGAATCTAGGAGTGATCTAGAGGAGGAGTTTGGGGAGGGTCTTCAGGAAAAGTCAATGAGCTCAGACGCCAGTAATGAGTTTGGGAAGGGTCTTCAGGAGGAGTTAACGAGGTCAGGGAACAGATTTGGATATAGATATTTTGGGAGGATCAAGGGTGGGAGGCCAGCTGGATAATGAAGGGCCAAGCTAGTAACAAAGGTTTGGGCAGAGCCACAATGAAAGGCTTATGGCCTCATGCAAATGCCTTACCTGGGAAGATTCAATCAGAATTCAAGGGGGTTCCCAGAGCCTGTACCTCATCATTAGGTCATTACAAAGCTGTGAAGGACGGCAACCATGATGGCAAATGTTCTTGAGTGCGTGTCGTATAAATACATGAGTTTAAAGAATCTTGGCATGCCATATGTCAGAAAAGGCAGGAAACTTGTTATAAAAATGACCTTGCTCAACTGACTCAAGCAACAAAGACCTTGGTATAGCTAAGAGCCATAAAAGGTATGTGGTACCAGGAAATCTAAAGGTTAGAATCAGGGAAATCTTGTGAAAACTATAAAGGACAGCTTTCTGATGCAGTGGGTATAGTGCCATACCTTGCATCAAGAAGACTGCAGTTCAAATCTGGCTTCAGAACCTTGCTAGCCATGTAACCCTGGGCAAATCACTTAGCCTCACTGTGGGCCTCAGTTTCCTTTTCTGTTAAATGTGAACAATAATAGCATTAGCTCCCAGAATTGTTGTAAAGATAAAATGAAATAATATTTGTTAACATACTTTGCAAATCTTAAAGCCTTATGTAAATGTTAGCTATTTTTAAACTGTGCTCTGGTTTTTAAGAATAAAAGGAAATTATAATACTGCTGCATAGGATAGATGGTGCAATGTTAACAGATGGCAGAATGAAAAGGGGAAACTAGTGAACTCCTGTTGCTTTTGTCTTCTCTATGAAGAATGAGTGAAACATGCTGAGTAAAAATAGTTAAAGGAAAATAAAATGCAAACAGGTAATCTTATTTCAAATTATTTCTCTAAATTATTTCAAAACGCCTGGTCCAAATGCAATAAATTCCTGGGTATTTAAGGAACTGACTAATTAGTGACTCAGTCTCATTCCTCTCTAAGCTGTTCTCCACACAACAAAGAAATTAACATATTTATGACACAGATTTTACCATTCCACTCACTATGAAGCCCAGTAATCTTCTGACAACCTCCCTATTGCTTCTAGGATAAATGATAAGCTCCTCGTTCTTGCATTTCAGGTCTTCTCCAGTCTGGCTCAATCATAACTTTTCTTTGCAAATGATCTTCTGCTTCATATCCTGTGACCTAACTAAACTGTCCTGCTAGCTATCCCCTCAATTTGGCATGGGAAATACCTTACTTTTCCATTAACTGTACCCACCCAACCATCCTTCTACCAAATGGAACACAGAATATACTCTTTCCTCACTGAAGCCCCTTAGAATCTCCAGGACTTTTGTAGACTCAATTCATGTGCATTTGGAGTAGCTTAGCAGTTGCATTTATCAGATCCTTAAGAATTTGGTTATGTAGTTTGTGATAACCTGTTGAACTGAATTCACAGAAGAAAGTTAGGCGGACTCTATTTCCTTATTTGAGATTTCATCTCTCATTTTATAATATCTTCCCCTCATTTCTAGCATATTATTTCACTTGATTAAAAAAAATGAAATAAGATAAATGTTTGTTGTAACCAATGAAGGGAGATGCTTCTTAACAAAGGTTAAAAAGCACTAAGGAGATGTCTATCATTTTTCTTTTTCTCTCTTTTTTTTAATATCAACATTATCATTTCTATTGAGAACACCAACTGTGTAAGAGCTATCATGGCTTTGGACTTCACTCCATGTTTCCTAAAATTGTGGAACAGTGGAAAGAAGTCTGAATTTGACCTAGGTTCCACTACTGCTTAAGCCACTTGACCTTTGGCAAGTCATTTAAACATTTTGCACTCAGTTTTCCCCACTCCTTCCAACTCTAAATTGATGCTAATTGCATAATTTTGCCTTCAACATTTCCTTATCTTTATCCCATTTACCCTAAATAGTAGTCCTATCTTTCTTGGATTCTTTCTTTCCTACAACAGAGGTCTTAAAAAGTGCTTTGAATTGTCCTTAGCATTCCTTTCAAACCTTAGCTTATTCACAGATATGGTTCTTTTGAGATTGTTTTTACAAATCAATACAGTTCTTTTCTAAATATTCTCATATTTATCTCTTTGGATATGTTTTTTAAGTTGAATAAACTATCATACTTTCATTCCTTATCAGAATTGTTATAAGCATTATATTATTAATTATAATTATTATGTATAATTGTGTTTTTATATTTATAATGGATTGTCATAATTATTATAGTAATAATATTATAAATAATTATAAAAATAAATAATTATTTATTATAAGAAATACTATTTATTTCCTTGTTAGGATTTCATTCTTTATAGCTTTGGATTACATTTCAACTAACTTTTCCAGTAGCATTGAGGACAATAGTATCCTACTTGTCTTCCTTTGAATGTTACATACCCTCCCCTCCTCAACATATACCAAAATTAAAAAAAATCGAACATGTCCAGCTTTCCCATCCTTCTTTGTAAAAGTTAGTACATAGTTAGTATTTTTCCTCATTATTTCCTATATTTTTTAAAGAATTAAATAACCATTAAAGCAAAAGTTGAAAAATAGAACTCCTAGATATATACTAAAAAATATCTGGCTGAAAAAAATATTCCCAACAATAATATATTATGCTTCCATTTGGATTTGTAACATTTCCCCAAGTTACTCTTAATTTCATTTTTATGGAATAGTGGTCTCTAGTATATTCCTACCAAAATAAGACTTTCCTATTCCTTTCTACTTATCTTTACTCAAATGTTTGCTATTATATTTCCCACTGAATTCTGAATCTCCTTGTGGTAATATGTCTTTAATATACAATGCTGGTGAAGTACTCCTTTATTAAATTTGTTTATTTTGAAGAAATATCTATAATTCATTCATGAAGCATACCCCCCAAAAGAATTACAAATTGATGTGTATGAGATGGAATGTACCTCTCTGCCTAAGACATTTTGAAGTTGTACAAAATTTGTGTTTTTGTGTACAAATAGATTTTTTGGTCTATAGGTTTTTGTTTTTATTGTTGTTTTTCCTTCCTCTAGTACAGTGGTTCTCAACCTTCCTAATGCCGCAACCCTTTAATACTCATACATGGGCATATCTGCATGTGGGTGGACCTGCCTAGAGACCAATAGAGGAGCCATGTCTCATTTCCTAAGACCATCAGAAATATGTGTTTTCCGATGGTCTTAGGCGACCCTTGTGAAAGGGTCGTTCAACCCCCAAAGGGGTCACGACCCAGTGGTTGAGAACTGCTACTCTACTAGGCACTATATGTACCTTTCCAGTTTCCTACTCAAATGCTTCTTGTGTCCAACCTGTTTATCTACTTTAGCAAGTAATGGAAAGTCTTAGGCAGAAAACTAACTTTTGGAAATCTATTAGTTTTTCCTTACTTTCCCCTCTTATTTTTGAGAATTTAGAAACCTTTGGCACATACAATTTAGAACCTACAGGCCCCATCTTACCTTCATTTTCTGTGAAGGGTGTTTGAGATTGTCTTATTTGACCAAATGCAAATCTAGCACCCATTTCAGTACACATTCATCCTTCTTCGGTTCACTATCTAAAGTGTGGTTGCTTGGAGGGCATTTTCAAGGAGTATTTGATCAAATAATTAGAGGGTGGCAAAATTGAATAAATGAAGCCATCCCTATGATAGCCAATTGTTTGGCTTGTTTCCAGCAAAATCACATGTATTTTTCACCCTGTGTCTAACACTTCCCTCCTCAGGTCCTCCTTATCAATGTTCAACCTCCCAACAAACTGCACTAAAATTCGGCCCTGAAGACAGTTATAACCTGTCTAGGACCTGGGCACTCACAGAAGCAACCTTGTAGGTTAGATCAGGACCTCGCCTACTTACTCGTGTCCTCCCCACAAGATTAGCCCTTGGTCATCTCAGGGACTCAGACTCTCTAAAAATGGGCAATGTTTGGAGGGTAGTAGCAGCTGAGCCCTCCCCTTTCTTTCCATTTGAGTGCAATAGATTTAGAGTGAATAGGGACAGATGAATTTTAATATTCATCACAGAATTTATTACAGTTTCTTTTCTGTACAAACCCATCCCTCTTCCATGTTTATCTATTTTTTATCAAGGTCAAGTTTGTCATCAAAATATCCTCCTCAATTCCTCAATTTCATTCACCGTAAGTATTTCTGAAGTTGTTATTTGTAGGTCTTTTTTGGAAGTAAGTTTCCACGTCTCTCAAATTAGTCACCTTCACACAGTTACAACTCTGTCTCAAGCCCTGATCAGCTCTTTCCTGGATTATTGCTATGATCTCCTACTTTATATCCTTACATTATGGCTCTTCCAAACTCTAATTCCTTTTAACCGATCTAGTAAGGAGATTTTCCTAAAGTGAAGGTCTAACTCTGTCACCTTCAAATTCAATAAGCTCTAGTGCTTCCTACTGATTCAGAATAAATATAAACTTTTCTATTTGTATTTTAAATCCTTCACAACCTGATCCAACCTTCCTTGTAAGGGTCACAAATAGGTGCCAGATTGCAAGTGGTAATGTTGAGGCACAGGGATGTGTTTGAGGCCCGGGAATTAGTTGGGTCACATGGAAGTCAGAGCATATTGCACCATCCCTGGCCAGGGAATATTGCATTGCTCAAGACTTTCTTATGTGGGACACCTGAGGTTCCCGACTGATGTCTCCACACCCTGGGGTCTTCATGCCCTTGTGATTACAATTCCCCTTTCACAATTTATACCTCCCCTCTCTCAATCCCGCTCAGCTGGGCTGTGTCATGTGTGGGGTGTGGATCTGGGGTAGATAAAAAGATCCAAGCCTTGGAGGGGGAGGCCTTACAGTCCTGCTGTAAGGCTTCCTGTGTGTAACATCAATAAACCCTCTCAAACATCTACCCTCCAGCGTTACTTTCTTTAAGAAGAAAACGCCAGTGTTGTTGTCCCCATTGTAAAGGGAAGTACCTACTGCCCCTTAGTGCAGGGCTGTGAATCCTGACACTTCCTTTCCAGGCTTTTTATATTTTATTCTCCATGTTAAAAGCTCTAGTCAAATATTTATTTTGTTTACACTCATTGTAAAAGATAAATAAAATATGCAAATGTGATTAAGAAATTAAAGTATGATACCATCCTTTAATCAGAACAAGTTAATGAAAGAAGAATAGATTTATATTGAAAGGGGTGAGTCAGATACCATTACCTTTTGTTTGGTGTTATTTGCAGCATACGCGGTGAATTTCTACACAGAGGAAAAATTACTCTTACTAGAAAGTTGTTATAGTAATTGCCTATTAGAACCTGTTATTATTTTTCTTACTAGGTATCCCCTAATAAAAAAAAATAAAAGAATCCAGAGTGAATTTACTTACTTGGCTAGTTACACTGTTCAAATTTAATGAATAATTACTCTCTAATAAACAATTATTATTGACAAGTCTGCCTTATGCCCTAAGATGTATAGGGATGTTTTGGAAAATAACAAAGCTTATTCAATCACATGAATATCATTGAAATTGTTATCAATAGCAATTGATGTTTTGCACAATTGCATTGTATTTTAAAAGGAAAAATATTTAATCTTTTTTCATCATTTTAAAATGTCAATTTTTGTGTTTTACTGCATATTTAATAATAGTGTTGTACTATATAGTACGTGTATAACATTTACAAATTGGAGTTACATGTTTATTTTATCTCTAGGAATTTCTTTATACCTTTCTTTATTCTTTATCTTATTAATTAGCTATATGTTGATAAAGAAAGAAAAATAGCAGACCATACTGCCTCCCCCCATGGAGGATCCATAAAGGAAATAGCAAATTATCTAATTAAGATGGAATAGAAAAGTAATTCACAACAAAATAATTGGGCAACAAGTTCATTCTCCATCTCCTCTTGTTTTCCATACACAAAAGGTCTACCATGTTTCCTAGCAGGGAAGCAAAAAATCCTAGAGAATTTTGGTATATAGAGCTATTAGAGTGAGGAAATAGTCATTTGCTTTATTCTCTCAGTTTAGGCTCTTTAGCAAGCAGTAGTTTCTCAAATGAAGTTTTGGATTTCAGAGTTTGCCAAAGTTCTGCCAGGATTCCTATCTTCAGTGATATGACTATAGAATCACCCTTGTAGTCTCTTTCATTTCTCCTCAGTCTATTTATCATTGCATTTTAGCCTACTCTGTTTTTCTTCAACTCCTGGCAAGTAGGCTCCATGAACGACTATTCCCTTCTCCTCAAATGGACACTACTATTGCTGCCACTCTCGCTTTCAACTCATTTTGGTCCAGCTACAATTTTACAGATACTAAAATCTAAAATAAATATTAACTGTTTGTCTGTTTTTTTCATAATGAGTAGTAGCTCCCTTGCAACAGTCATAAGGGGAAAATGTAATCAAGTGGGAGCCACTTATCATTAGCAAGTTCTTATTATACTTTATTTTTTTCACTTTATTTTTTT